>ML802320.1:180579-201484 GCA_009831015.1 Picea engelmannii
GTTTGTTGTCTATTATTCATTTCAGATCTGCATATGTGTATTTGACTGTTATAATTCCTTTTATTTCCTCATTCTTTCGCTAAATTCTCAAATGGTTAATTAACAGATGCAAAATTAAACTCAACCATAGTCATTTAAAAGATCCTACGGATCAATGTTCCACGTAGTAGCATTGCCTGACAATAGAGTTGATGTTCGGGGACGTTACAATATGGTATCAGAGCCCATGGTTTCAACGCTGAACCTAGATGGGTTGGATAAGTGGTCTTTGGACCCAAGGTTTCGAGTGGAAATGGTGTTCGAATGAAACCAATTTCGAACCTTAGAATGTTTTTGAGTGCCAAGGGGTTACTTGGTCATGTTACGAAGCTCGGGAACAGTAGCGGTAGAATAAAACCACATCCGGCGTGGTATTTGACCACAAAGAGAGAGAGCTCAACACTTGGGGTGTCGGAGCCGTAGGATCTATTTTGGAAAAGGAGAGTCCTTTACGACCGTCAGATCCAGAGAAGGTGTAGGAAGGTTATCCTGAAAGCCTTTAGGAGTTCGGCAATAAGGAGAAGTGGAATGCATTGAGGCATAAACTTCTGAAGGAGATATACACCGTAGATCATAGGAAAAGAGCCTGATCATTAGATCTGTGACCAGGAAGGCAAAGGAAAATCACTTTGGAGGATTTCTAGTGTGGAGTGTGACAAACTCCCGAAGTAGATCGCAACCGTCCGTTGCGAAGGACATGCGTCAAGAGATCGTGTACTTCGGGTGGAAGTAATTCGCGAGGAGGAAAGTACTGTGAGTTTGAAACTCCTGAAGGCCGAAGTGCCTAAGTCACTCATAGTTGTTGATCGTTAAAGAGGACACGTGTTGGTATATCGTGAACTCCGAGAAAAAGCGCTCCGTGCAAAAGTGAGCGTAGAGGAGTTGAAACTCCCGAAGTTTGAAGCTATGAAGCCCGAAGTTTCAAAGTGAAAGGGTAGACGTGGTGGTGACATGGACCTTTCTAGGAATACCACATGCCATCGCCTTAGTTGGTAACAAATGTACTATGTGGGCCCGGAGGATAGAGAAGTTGGAAGTTCGTAATTCGGGAGATCGAAAGGGAAGCAAGCGGGAAAGCTTCCGGAAACCAAAGTCCCGAAGTCTCGGAACTTAGATACCTGAGGTTCCATAGTGAGTGTCATTCGTTGGATGTTGGGTAGATGTGGACTATTGATCCACTCTACTTCACGAGTTCGGTAACTCGAAACTCCGAGAGATTGTTGTGATTTGCTTTAAAAAATTTCGAGGTCAAAGGTTCAAGTAAGCGCTTATTGATCTAGAGTTTGGCCACGACCCATGGTCGAGTGGGTTGGGGGACTGAAAGAAAGGGGCTAGTGCCCGAAAACTTAGTAGAGAAGAGCTCCAAAAGAATAAATCTGCGGGGATTCTTGATTGAACGAGAATCACAGAGAATGAAAACTGAACATTTTCTTGAATCAGATTTGTTTATGAATGTTGTGGGATTTGTTAAGGATTGATGGCCTGACAAATTCTGTTGTCTGCACATTGTGTTTGCATAAGTTTAACGAGTGCCATAACCGATTAGCGTTGACACTGAATGCAAATAAATGAAGGAGACATAGAATGCTTCTAGTTCAGAGAACGAAGCTAAAGGGATGGATGTTCATTTGGGAGTTGAAGGGTCTAACTCCAATGGGCATGGAGAAGAGATATATAAGGAAGGGAATATGATGAAAATCATTGAAAGATTGCATAAATATGCCCAAACTCACCGAGAAGATAGCAGAAATATCATGAAAGATAGGGAACAACAGGGAGAATTCAACTTAAAGTTGATGAAGAGTCTGGAGAGAATAGAAAAGAAGTTGGAGAAGGAGAGAGACTCGAGCAAAACAAGGAGTCACCAGACTTCTGAGGGAAGAAGATCAAGGAGTGCTGGTAGACACCATCATCACTCCCAAGGTCGCTCCAAGAGGAGGGCACACAGTAGTTCAAGCCCATATCCTACTAGAAAGAATAAGAGATCTGGAGTGGATGAACTGAAGGGTGAAATGAACAACATTAAGCCTCCTACGTTTGATGGAGAACATAAGAAGGAGGAAGATGTCGAAACATGGTTATTTGGCATCAAAAATTATTTCCAACTGCAGAATTATTCCTCTCATGCAGAAGGAAGAATTGTCATTATCAACTGAAAGGAAAAGCATCCATGTGGTGGGATCAACTTGTGCAGGTGCAGCACATTAGAGAGAAAGATATCACTTGAAAATAATTCAAGAGGTATTTCGAGAAGAAATACTTGACTAAAAGATACTATGATAGAAATATGAAAGATTTCTTTGAACTCAAGTTGGGCAGCATGACTATTGATGAATGCGAATGAAGATTTTTGGAATTGCTGAAGTATGTTACATTCATCAAAGATGAGACTGTCAAGATTCAAAGGTATCTGAGTGGAATACCACCTTCCAATGGGGACAAGATTCGGTATAATGACCCTAAGACTATGGAATAAAATATAAGGAGGGAGAAATTCTTATATGAGCAGCAAAGAGAGAATCCTACCTTCTGGAAGGCTTGGGAAGACAAGAAGAAATTCTAGATGGAACAGAGGAAGAAGGGAACTAAGCCACCCTTTTTCAGAAACAGTCCTCAAGGAAAGCCATCGTTTAGAGACCCGAGAATGGTTGATGTAGGGGAACAAAGGCCAAGGCAGACGCCCATTCAGTGTTGGGGTTGTTAGGGGAACCATAAGTACAGAGATTGTCCCCACAAAAATGGAAAAGTGAGAGTTGTCCATAATTATGTTCAACACGCTGAAACAGTGGAGGACATGTGCAGTATAATACCAAGGATCTACACAGCCCTAGACAACAAGCAAGTTGAATATCAGTCGCACATGATTGAAGTGGAAGGTATGATCAACAACCATGCCCTTACTATTTTAATTGATTCAGGGGCTAGCCATATTTATATTGATCCTAGAGTGGTGGAAAGTTTGAAATTGTCGAGAAGCAAACATGAAAATTCTTGGTTAGTGCAGCTGGCTACAGGAACCAAGAGAAAAGTCACTGAGTTAGTTAAGTCATGTCCAGTGGACATGAATGGACTGAGCACAAAGGCTGAATTGAACATTCTTCCTTTAGGCTCTTATGATTGTCTAATTGGGATGGATTGGTTGGACCAACACCATGCCATCCTAGACTTTCATAACAAGGAATTCACTTGCCTGGATGAGGAGGGGAATCGGAGAACAATCCAAGGAATTCCTAGAGTTGTTGCTATTAGAGAAATCTCAGCAATGCAACTGAAGAAGTGCTACAGGAAAGGCTGTCAATTATTTGCATCCCATGTGGAGGAAGCATCTAAGGATGAGGTCTCAAAGATTGAAGATCATGCAGTACTAAAGGAGTTTAAAGATGTATTTCAGGAGGTACTCGGACTACCACCGAAGAGAGATATTGACTTCTCTGTAAACTTGATTCCTGGAGCAACTCCAGTGTCGAAAGCTCCTTACAGAATGAGTACGTCGAAGCCGAAAGAACTGCAATTGCATCTTGAGGAGATCCTGAGGAAGGGTTATATACTCCCAAGAATGTCACCTTGGGGTGCCCTAGTCTTGTTTGTGAAGAATAAGGACGGGATGTTGAGATTGTGTATTGATTCGAACAATTGAAAAAAGTAATTGTAAAGAACAAATATCCTCTGTCGAGGATTGATGACCTCTTCGATCAGTTGAAGGATGCGAAGATATTTTCGAAGATAGACCTTAGGTCGAGATATCACCAGGTAAGGATAAAGGATGAATACATTAGCAAGACCGCCTTTAGAACAAGGTATGGTCATTACGAGTTCATAGTGGTTCTGTTTGGGCTGTCAAACGCACCAGATGTTTTTATGTGCTAGATGAATGGTGTATTCAGGGACTATCTAGACAATTTTGTCATAGTCTTCATGGATGAAATTCTGGTGTATTCCAAGTCAAAGGAAGAGCATGAGAAAAATCTGAGCATGGTGTTGCAGGTGCTAAGAGAGAACCAAATGTATGCCAAGTTGAGAATGTGATAAAGTGATTGTTTTATCAGGAGTAGATCCATTACTTGGGGCATATTATTTCGAAAGATGGGATAGTTGTAGATCCTGAGAAGATTGAGGCCATCAGAGAATGGTCAGTTCCAAATAACGTGATGGAATTCAAATCCTTTATGGGTCTAGCTAGTTATTACAAAAGGTTTATCCCAGGGTTCTTGAGGATAGCTCACCCTATCACTTGCTTTCAAAGGAAGGAGAAGAAATTTCAATGCATAGAGGAATGTGAGAAAATCTTCTAGCAATTGAAGCAATTGTTAACCAGTGCTCCAATCCTAAGGATTTCAGATCCGAATGAAGACTTTGTAGTGTGTACAGATGCATCCAAAGAAGGACTAGGAGGAGTCCTTAGTCAGAATGGATTCGTAATTTGTTATGAATCCAAAAAGTTGAAAGAGTACGAAAATAACTATGCCACTCATGATTTGGAGTTGGCGGACATCGTTCACGCTCTGAGGAAATGGAGACATTACCTCATGSGAAGGAGGTTTGAATTGAGGACAAACCATATCAGTATAAAGTACTTGTTTGATCATCCAAMCTTGAACATTAGACAGAGTAGGTGGTTGGAGTTTCTCTGTGAGTACGATTTTGATATCAAGCATATCAAGGGGAAGGAGAATAAAGTGGTTGATGCACTCATTAGGAGAGTGCATGAATTGCATGCTAYGGCCATTAGCATGTACCGAACTGATATTAAAGGCAGAGTTTTGGAAGCTACAAGAACARACTTGTAGTACAGGAATTTGGTAGCAAAGMTACAACAAGGTAAGACGCTACAAGGAGTGGAAGATTATAAGCTTGGAGCTGATGGAATGCTCCTGTACAAAAACAGAGCTTATGTACCTAATGTCCAAGATTTGAAACTTGCGATTTTGAAAGAAATGCATATCGTACCTTATGTTGGGCACCCTGGATAGCAGAAGACTGTGGTAGCAGTCAAGAGCCACTAATTTTGGCTAGGTATGAAGAAAGAGATTGTTGAATACATCGCTAGATGTATGGAGTGCCAGAAGGTTAAAGATGAACAAAGGCACCCAACAGGATTGTTGTAGCCTTTACCCATTCCTGAGTGGAAGTGGGAGGTAGTGACAATGGATTTCATCACAGGATTGCCCAGAACAGGAAAGCATCATGACTCAATCATGGTGGTGGTGGACAAGCTTACGAAAGTTTCCTACTTAATTTCATTAAAGACTACTCACAAGGAAGTGGATGTTGCTGACATCTTTATGAAGGAAGTGGAACGATTGCATGGAATTCCCAAGACAATTGTGTTTGACAGAGACCCAAAATTTACCTCAAATTTCTGGAAAGGGTTATTCAAGGGGTTCAAAATGAATCTGAACTTTAGCACAGCCTATCATTCTGAGTTTGATGGGTAGACAGAGCGGGTGAATCAAGTGATAGAATACATACTAAGGATGTATGTGATAGACAAA
This sequence comes from Picea engelmannii, assembly GCA_009831015.1. Lineage (NCBI taxonomy): Eukaryota > Viridiplantae > Streptophyta > Pinopsida > Pinales > Pinaceae > Picea > Picea engelmannii. Next base: position 186,111 of record ML802320.1, read on the forward strand.
CCATCTAAATGGGAATACTGTCTACACTTGGTAGAATTCGCCTACAATAATGGGTATCAAGCATCGTTGAAGATGAGCCCATTTGAATCACTTTATGGCATAAAGTGAAATACTCCAGTAAGATAGGATAATCCAGCTGATAGGGCAGTAGTTGGGCCAAAGTTGCTTAAGGAAGTGGAAGAACAAATGCTAAAAATTAAGCAGAATTTGAACGCTGCCCAAGACAGGCAGAAAAGTTATGCTGATAAAAACAGAACCCATAGAGAGTTTAAATTGGTCGATCATGTTTTCCTGAAAGTGAAAACCAATAGAAGTTCCCTAAAGCTGGGAAACTGCGCCAAGTTGGCAGCCAGATTTTTTGGGCCATTTGAAATCCTAGAAAGGATTGGGCCAATTGCATATATGTTTACATTACCTGCATCCATGACTGTACATATTGTGTTTCATGTTTCATTGCTTAAGAAACATATACCTAATGCTAATCATGTTATCGATTGGAATGTGATTCAAGTGGAGCAAGAAGGTGTCTTGCAAGTGCATCCTGTGTGCATATTGGACCGGAAAAGAAAATAGCTCTGGAATCGATCCATAAGGCTTGTAAAGGTCCAGTGGACTTGGTATGGTCCTAAGGATGCGACATGGGAGCATAAGGATGTTATGCGGGAAGAATACCCGCATCTTTTTGAATATTTTGAAAATCTTGTTGATGGTGTGTAAAAGTTGCACTGAGGATAGTGCAAAAATAAGGGGAGGGGATTGTAATACCCCAAGGACGTTCCCCAGTTACACTATGAATTGTAATTATGTTTATGAATTGTAATCATGTTTTGTAGGCTAGTGAGCCGAGTATTGATAAGTCAGTGGGCTTATGTGTTTATTAGGTCGGAGAGCCTAAGTGTTAAAGGCCAGGAACCTGATTATGTATATGTAATTATGCAGATCATTAATATAATATATAAACATCTCTACGTGCAGACCGACCCCAAATAAAGAGTGATGGGGGACTAAGCTTCCACAGGGTGGGTAAGGGAAAAGGGGTTGAAAGGTTGGAAAGAGGGGCTAAGCTTAGGGGCTTAAGTCCTTGAGAATAATCATTTATTATTATTCCAAAGCTGTGTGAAAGACATGTTTTTTATTCTAAGTCCTGGGAGAGACAACGCATGCAGCTCCAACGTGTGCAAAAAGGGAACGCATGCATCTCTAGGAATACAAGTGTCGACCTAGGTGCTTGTAGTTAAAATTTGAAGCGCAAGCTGAGTTGGGGGTTTATTCTGCCATTTTTCCCAATCTTCTGTCTGAAACTGTGAGACCTATGTAATCGACTTCTGCTTAATTTTCTTGTCACGCATCCTGAAAATGAGAACCGTGAAGTCGACTAGTGTATTTTCATGAATCACGTAGCCTCTGTATTCAACCTTTGCAATATTCACACAGGCACCTGAAAATCGAAAATCCATGAACCATTATGTTTCTTCTGAGGAACCCGACACCTAAGTAATCGCCTTAGTTGTGTCGTGTTTTAGTGTGGGTTTTTGTCGCCTGCGGTGCCATGCCCATATGTTGTTGTTACTATCATCCCTGTGTGAATGAGTGTTGAACTGTTGTTTTTGTCCTCTCCTATTTGTTGCTGAGTTGAGGAGTTTGTTGAAGAAGTGGGTTGTCAGGCCCGTGGTAGAAGAGGCAGGTTGTCAGGCCTGTGAGCATCTCTCTCTAGGTGAGAGATTCTGCTGGGAAGTGGTTTTCTCCCAGAGAGAGTCCATCACCAGCTCTGGAGCTTTTAGAATTCTTGATTCGGTCTGTTATTGAGACCCAGAGAGGGAGGTGAAGCACTGATGGACTGTTCTTGTGAAGGTGTATACTCCCGAGTGGAACAAGCATGTGGGGAATGAGATTCCATCAGTAGTGGGCATAAGAAGGCTCCTGGAGAGAATCCTTCTAGTTGCATTGTGCAGTTTTCCTATAACCTTAGCCTAGTCTAGGATTCCCTTGCCTTGGGTGGAGCTTAGTCCCAGCTCGAGGGTGACCCACTGCTAAGCGTGATGAGCAGCGTTTTCTAAGGCTAGGAGGTTTGTGGAAGGTATTCACGTAGTTGGTGGAATTACGCCAGTTTAAAAGAAAAGTATTAATTTTGTACTAAATTTTTATGTGATGCATGTCTATGTCTTTGAAATTTTTTCATGTATTATGTTGAATGTATCAATTACTGTTAATTCCATTAATTATGTATGTTAGCAATAATACTGTGATTACTCTGTATTGTTGGTTAAATTTCATTAAATGTGTTAATTTGATTTCATGCATGTTATATATATGTATGTGAATGTTTTGTGTAGTAGTGTTTCCCGATAGTGGGGTTGATGGCCAGGGACATTACACTTCCAAGAGGACAATGCTCTGGAAGGAATACATGTCAAGTGACCTACCTCAATCACAACTTCCAGGAGATCTGCGTTGGACGGAAGAATAATTATTTGGAAGGAATACATGTTGAGGGTCATAATAGGGGTAAGGAGATCAAGATCTAATAGCCCTATCGAAGATATCACCATGTCCACTACTGGATATAAGTCATAAGAAGTTGAGCATATAGTGAGAGCCTCATTCTCATTGGCATTGGAAGGTATGGGACACGTCTCCACGTATTTAATCTATGGTGTGGGTGATACCATTGCCATATAAGAACCATTTAGGGAAGGCGGGTGGTTGTAAATCAAATCAGAGCCAACAAACTAAATTTGATCGGTAGTCACAATTTTTCCATTATGAGGGAAAGATATCACTCAAAAGAGAGTGGACACGATAGATTTCATGGCATAGACGTAATCTCTCCCAAGGAGAAAGGTAAAATCTAAGGTGTCATGAAATACCATAAAATCAATATAGACATTTTCCCTCATAAGGTATTGGCCAATTGAGGAAGGATCCCTAAAGGTTTAGTGGTTCTCTTGTTAAATCCTAACATATTTTGGGTAACCGACACAAAATGAGGATAACTTAAAGCTTTCCAAGCAGTTGAGGATAAAATACTAACGAAAGCAACATCATCTAAAATAGTATGAGGAACATCCCTACCAAAAACCTAAATAATGATCTGGAAAGGTATGTAGGAAGGAAGATGAGGTCCAATTATTACATTCCAATAGAAAATAATGGCCTCTACTTGAAGGGGGTTCCATGGGAAAAGGAGAAATTCCCCCTTGTATGGTAGAATCGGTATTAACAAGAAAAATGTGAGTGATATCGACTTCACTCTTTAACGAGAGACTAGGATCAGAACAACCACTTGGAAAATGTCACTCTCTAAGGGGAGAGTAGGATCGACCAATGATGGGATCGAATCGACCAATTTGACTTCACTCTTCAAGGGAAGAGTGGGATCGACCGATGATGGAACCGGATCGACCACTCTAACTTCACTCTTCAAGGGAAGAGTGGGATCGACCAATGATGGGATCAGATCGACTGTTTGATTAACCAATAGTAGGTTGGGAGAAAAATTACAATAATCAGTTGGAAATTGTCGTTGGGAAACAATAGGGCCTTCCAACGATTTTGAGGCTTCGTCCATACGAGGGAAAAGGTGAGTTTGATGAATCCCTTCACATAAACTACAAATAAATTTGACTCTACTTTTTTTTTCCCCAATGTTACTATCACAATTTGATGGTTTTTTATCAACATGATGATCATAAGTTGACGACATGGGTTGATGAGGGATCGTGGACCACACTTCTAAGACCTTGGCTAAACCAGAGCAGTCCCAAAGAAGGTGATCACCCTTACATAGCCTACAAGGGAATTTGGTCTTGCGAGGTTTGGTAGTAGACTCCTCAATGATCTCAATACTCCCAACAATACCTGGTTGTTTTCCCCCTTGATGATTTTTCTTATTCTTAATCTTCCTCTTCGTCTTCTTCTTATCCAAATAGTTACTAACATCAAGGCTTTTACCGGGCGAGGAAGAGTAAAATGAAGAAGACGCAACAGGAGACAAAGGAAAAGGGTCAATAGTAGGTTGACATTAATCGGATGGAGGGTTTGCATTTGAAACACTAAGCGCATTTGAAAAAATTGGAGTGGAAAATAACCACAAAAGTAACCCAATAGTGAGTCTTGGTAAACTCAAAGTCGCAATAGAGGGAGGTCCAATGTTTTTAAAGGAAGGAAAAACAAAAGGTTCTTCGATAAAAGGTATCCCTTGGTTGTTAGATCCCATAACTGATTCCATAGACACAAACTCAACTATAACGTAAACAAAGAAAACAAACAACACTCGCTAAAAAATAGAACAGGAAGAAAACATGCAAACAAACCTTCCTAAAGTGAAACCACTAGTTGGTGATGAAATCCAACATCATAAGATCAATATGAGAAGGGGATGAGGTAGAGTGGGTGAAGCAGTTATGTTGGTGACCTACTTAACGGACTTACAGCATGGTGCAAGTTCCCTCACAGCACAATCGTGGGTTACCATCCAAGGAGCCTGAGTGATTTTGACCAACGTATGTTCCAAGTACACCAAAGAATTTCCCCTTTGTCATCACCTTATGTATGAGCCCTAAATATTATGGTTTCTAAGGTTATCAATTACGACAACCAAAGCCTGGGGAAACAGTCAATAGTCTGGTATACATACAAGGGCAGGGTCATTTAAGACCTGAAATCCTCTCTAGAGGTGCCTCGCATGGAGGTGTGATCCTCTCAAGTGATCCCCAAATTTATTTTGACACCATTTGTAATACATACAGACCACTCCACCAAGACCAACGAAGCAAGTTTAGTTACTCCACTGACCCCAAGGTGACCCTGTGATTGACCCTTGTGTGAGAAGGGCTTCCCGGGACAATGATGCAATAAATGGATTTCTCTCCCTAACTCAATATGTTATGTTTGTTTGCATAGATTTGGAGAGTTATCCTTACCACCTATTCCAAAGATCTACACTTAATCTAATGTAGGTTTGCAGAGCCCTAGAAAGAAAAAATTCTAGATAGATTTTAATTAGCGTTGATTTTATGGTTGTTGTTTACTTAGGGGTATGGAAGTGAAACTGACGATATTTGGACTCGGCCCTTAAAACCATGCAAAATAAAATGAAATGAATTTTTTTTAATTTTGATGAGTGTTAACTATGGAAAGGAGAAGAATCTTTTTCCATTCCCAAATGCATGCATAAACCCAATGCAATCAACCAAATGAAAACTACAAATATGCACCACCCAAAACTTTGAATGTAAAATTCTCTTTTTGTTTGATTCTAGTATGTAATGAAATCACTCAAACACAAATCCTTTCTACTTCTTAACTTTCAACTAAAATTAAATAATCCAATGTAGATACAAAGGGACGTGAAGAAAAAAGTGATTCAAACAAAGCATGCACTCAAAATGAGAGCAAGAAACAACATAAATCAAGTGTAGGAATTCTCCAACACTCATTCGATCAATAAGTCAAAATGTGAATGAAAGGGAAATCACCTTTTTAAAACTTTAAATTCCAAAAAAAAAAAATAATGGCCAATGCAAAGTTGCAAAAGAGTCCAGGAATGCTCTTGCCAAAGAGTTTGTCCAAGAAGACAAAACAAGAAACTCAACAAAGCAATTTGTGAAAATCTCCAAATCAAAGAAGATAAGAGATAATCAAATGAAAAGAGGAAACAAAAATAGGTAAAACAATTATAAACACAATCCTTTCAATTAAATAAAGACCTCACAAAACATATAATACCTCGAGGGAAAAATCAAAGCGAAATAACCCAAAAAACAGAGCCAAAAAAGGCCTAAAATTGCCCCTAGAAGGAGAAGGATGCCCCCCCAACAGTGTTGATAGAGTGTCCCAGGGGTATGGAAGCCCCCTAATAGACTATATAGGAGAATCTAGGATTCTTTGTAAAGGTTTAATAGGGAGCATCCCTAAGGCAGATACGCTCTGATAAAATTTTGAGTTTTAAAAACTTGAAAAAAACTTCAAAATTCAGGGAATGGAATAGCTAGGCCCATATTGGAGTGTCAAGAAGAAAATAAATATTCTAAAGTAGAAAATAAAAACACAAAAGGGAGTGAATTTAGAGGCTAGAAACCGAGAAGAACTAATTGTTGTTCCCCAATGGAGTCGCCAAGAATTGTTGTGGGAAATCTCCTCCTACGGACAGGTTGAGTTATCCTCAGTTGGGTTTTCTTCAACTAAGACAGTTCTAAAAAATGGTACCTAACATTCCTAAATTCCATCCATTCATACAATAAATGAGACATAAAAGGAGAAGGACAAAGAAGTATTGGTTTACGTCAGTTTCCCTCGCTACTCATTGCCGCTCTGAAGTTGGATCCAAGACAACTCCAAATGTAGTCTACTTGCAAAAGAATAAGACTAGCCTCCTCTTCTACTAGTTGCAACAAGTTCGGTAAATACTATCCTAATCAAGTTACACGCATTCAAGTATGAATTGAAACAACAATGGAAATGAGGAAATAGGCCATGTTAATATGTATAAGAAACAATGGAACTTACAATACGCTACAAGCTTCCTCCATGCTTCTCCTTTCCATCCCCTTATGTGCACTACCAAAATACTCCTGAAGTCTGAGATCAAAAGTTTGATGCATTTCCTATGAACTCCCCTTTCAACTTTGAGAGGCCTATATAGGAGCTGGGAGGTTTAACCATCATAGGGAATCAAGGGGATGGTTGAGGATTAGGTTCATAAGGTTGATATTATTCCTCCTTAGATTAGGATTGAATTCTCAAAGTAGAATATCTTGAGCTCATGAGTCACCCCAAACCATAACAACCCAAAGATCCCTGGAACTTCTCCCACAGAAAAAGGAGGAATCGGTTAAAAACTCTCCTAATAGGAAGTGCACTCAACTAGAATGGCAGATAGGGAATCCTGGACGCTCCCAAATGGTCTACTAAGGGGCGTCCATGAGGGGGATATGCTCCCTATGCATGAGAAGGGGGGATTCCTTCTTTGAACTAAGCCAAACATTGAAGGAAAAATTCATTTTTTCGACCTCCAAAATGGGTTTTGCTTCTCCTCAAGGGTTAGGGACGATGACAAAGTGTTGTTCCATGGTTTCGAAGTGATGAAACATGAACGTGACACTTAGGAAAGTGTCATTTTGGAATTACGACACTCGGAAACGCAATTGTACATAAGTGTGACACTTAATGAAAAAGTGACATAAGTGTGATACTTAGTACAACACTTAGCATTGTTAGCATGCAAATATAACCCATTATTTTGGTCATGCAAAGGGGTTTTTTGGTGGTAATTTTCATTCATTCAGTGGGGATTTATCTCTCTCATAGTTAAGCTATTGTATGATGGCTATAATAAAATTATGGGGAATGGCTACTTTGAATTATGATTGTGTAAGGAAAATGTCATCATTAAGTAAAAATAATTACAATAGAGAATTCATCGATTATCGAGCAGTGATATTTCCTCACTAGTCTGTGATGGAGCCTAGGAAGGAAGTTGGATAGCCCGAGGGACCACATGGCAGAGAAGGGATATCATTATGTGGTTTGTGCAAATTGATGGGGAAAGAGAGCTAGTGGATTCAGATTGTTGTAAGAAGATATAGACTATGAAACTCTAGGAAATTGATCTATGTGGTAGAATTAAAGACAACCACATGTGATTTTATCCTCGTGCACTCAGAGCCTTATTGTGGGGATGGCCCTATTTCAAAAATATTAAGGGAAAAAGAGATCCTATGGTTTGGTGGAACATCCTTCACTTATATCTAGTTAGTGATTAATTCAGAAAGATAAGTGTTCTTATTTTGATTATGATTATGTTGATGTAATGTTGTTCATGTCAAGAATTGCATGTTGTTGTTTTTTACATGTATAATCTTGCATCTATAACTAGGACTAGTTTAATTTTGTTTTAATGAGCTTGCATTATCACATCTGCAAGCATAAACCATTTAATATAATGATAGTAAGGATTATGGTATCAAAGTTATAGAATGTTGAATTCAACTAAATTATGTGGATGGTCATGTTACATAAAGATATCAGGGAAAGAGAAGTGAAAATTTTATGGTTTCAAGAAGTACCCCATATCCTCAATAGGGGAAAAATGTTACTGGGCATGTGACATTCAGGGATGAGCTACCAAGCATGAATCCAATATTCTCTCTTCCATCACCTTCACTCACAAGATAAAAGGAAAATTCTATAACATTGTTTGTTTTGTGTAAACTATCATATATTATAATTATACTCTATGCATAAGTGTGTGTAGAGAGAGAGAGTGTGTCTTAGGATATTTCATATAAGGATATGTAGATAATTTTGATATTATTATATTATATAGTATAGTATAGTATATCAAAGTGTACATCTAGATTAGAATAGCTAGCATAAGAAGTGGAAGAACAACCACACTTATGAAAAGTTGAGGAATAATGGTTTTACTTAGATTGTGGTGAATGTGTAATTGATGTTTTAATGATGGGGATATCACCATAAAATCCCAATGTTTCTCTCATGAAATGATGCACTAATGTGCCCATACACAACATTCCATTTTTAGATACAACCACCCCTTGTTTTTTTACACTAGTTGAAGCATACATAGCATCTTTCTAAAGAATTGAGACATTGGGTATACAATGATCTCGTAATTTATTGAATGTGTGGTTGTGTTCCTATGAATAGAAATTTATGAGTCAAAATTTCACTCTTAATAGAAATATATAGCACGTGAGTGATTGACTAGGACATAACCCTCAGAGAGAGTGATGCATTAACTTTGTTTTCAGTTGAAACCAATGTAGCTAATCAATTGCTCTAAATAATTTTTTACTATATAATCATTGAATTCAACACATCATAAGTACTTGTTTTGTGTATATACTCTAAGAAATTTCCATAACAATGTTTGTTTCATGTAAACTTTCAAGGTATTATAATTGTAGTATGCATGTAGAATATATAATTTGATTCTAAGAGTATTTAATATAAGGATATGTAGAATATTAGTATATCTCATGCTATCATTTTACACAAACATTGAAACTAACTTTTATTTGTGACCTTTATTATTGCCACTTTTTTATTTCATTTTCTCTTCAGTATAATACTCTCAAAAATTACTTCTACTTCATCTATTTTCGGCAAACGAAATGATGAGCATCCATATTATTTGGTACCATTTCCCTTGAGTACTTCCACTCATTTCATGGATGGTACCCAGGTTAAAACCTATAATATTCAAGGCATAAGACCAATCAACAACAAGGTTCAAAGTCATTACAACAATATACACAATATGATCTCAAAATGTCACCTACGGGAATTGAACCTAGGTGGGGAGGATAACAATCATTCCTCCCAACCACCCAAGCTAAACCATATTGACATCTATTGTGTAACATGCATGCTCTATAGCTCTTATTCTTAATGTAAAATGTATAATATTTCAAATGGGACAAAATCACATTACTACCCATTGTTGATCAATGCTTCAAGTTCATGTAGTTTTTATTCTATACCACAAAGAGATTAATTTGAATTTAAACACTGATTAAAAATATATAATAAAACAACTCTTCAATGTCTAACATTTTCTAATATAATATTAAATGACAAAAACCCATTTTCTACTCGGTAGTTCTTACATGTATTCAATTATGTTATCTACGAGTAGTTGTCACATGTATTATATCATGTTATGATAGCATAATATAGGCGGTTATAGTGAGGGTACAATATTATAACAAAGTCCTAAAATAATATTATTCAAAATTCACAATATGTTAGGGTCCTACCCTATCCTCCGTACTTTAGACTACCTAGGAGTTAACTAATTAATGTATGCAATAATCCTCTTTGAATAAGGCCCATTAGATAATAATGGATAATTATTTAATGTAGAAGGGCCATGTTTATTAAATAAGGTCCACTAGATGGTTTGTACTCGTTAATGATGGAACCACAAGTAGTTAAGGTTTTGATATTGGAGTATCCATCTAAAGATCGAAGAGCCTATGGAATGTTTTGTTGAGTATTGTTGTATTTGGATATTTTCTAACTAAAAGGCTACCCCACCTTAAGATGCAATTGAGCATTGCTTTCTTTATTTTGAATATCATCAATACAAGGGTTTCATCTGCATCTTTATTTTCTACACTTATTATCTCAGTATACCTGGTGTGTTTCAAGTTTAAGGGTTAAGGAACACTATAATTGGTATTAGAGCTCTTTTGTGAGCCAACATGCCTCCAAATTTTGGTAGAAATATTTTTCATGCTAGAGATTTATTCCAACATCTTTAAATAACATAGTGATATATCATTCAATAGGAAAATTTGTGGTTGCGGAAGAATACATACAAGAAATATAAGTGGAATCACTTTGTTGGAAATCCTTGTAACCCTCATTGGTACCACTTTGAGTTGTACCAAACTCATCCTACCCCCATACATGCTCATTTACTTGGTAGTGAATGTGGAAAATATGAAATTGTATGAGCCTTCCATGTTGGATTAGGAAATTAAGGGGGGGTATGACCTTACATAGAGGGATTAGCACCAAAATATCAAGTAGAGTTGGTAGAAGATATATTTTTAAAGAAGAAGTCCAAAACTACCAAATAGAGGCAACATGACCTTTGGCAGATTAGGTTGAAAGGACACCTTCCATGCAAGGAAAAATGGTACTCCAAGGAGAAGGTAGAGGAAAACTTTCCCCACCTCATTCTATAAAAAAATTGGGGAACAAAATCCTCCATGAATGAGGAGGTATGATCTAGATTGAATCATTATATAATTTTTCGTCTATCTTGATACTTTCTGGGTGGAAAACTTGGAGGAATTAGCTTGCAGGGCTCATATTTGCGGTAGGTCCTAGTTTGGATATTTGGGGTTCAGAACCTTTCAAATCCTTTTTGAGACATCAAACGAAATGTTTGGGGGTAAATAAATTGTGATCGCAGCTTACAACCCCTCGATGTTATTCTACACATTGAGAATTTTTTAACGGTGTGAAAATCATCTCAATCGGAGCTCATATGCAAAAGGTAATCCTCCTGGAAATTGACCTAGCTTGTTGACCCCCATGGTATTGAGTGGATACCATGTCATCCCACATTACTCACACATGTGGGGATATCCATGTATGGACTTTCAATAATATTCTATAAGGTCCAAAATATGACACTAATTGAGGGTTGACACATGCAAAAACCCTAACCCTAGATGGTTGTCAGGCTATGTTAAATACTAGGCCACTCTAAGGAGAAAGAGGTTTCATTATTTAGCACTATATGTGTTCCATAGTTTAGTAGAGCATATAGGAGTTCGATTTGAGAGAATAATGGAGGAGGAAGAAGATTTTGTAGTAGCCATTTAGGCCATAGTGTCAAAGGAAACTCCATAGTGAGTTCTTGTTTCTTTGTATTTTCATTTTCATAACTGAAGAAAAGATAATAGAGTAGAGGCCTCACCTTCTAGCTAGGTTTTCTCCCATATTAGGTTTCCCGGGATACATCTTGTGTTCATTTTTGTGTATGGTGTGTTCAATTGCTTATTCTTTCCTTTTCATATTTCAGTTGTTTTCATACATTTAAGAATTAAGTTAGTGTTATTAAATATGAGAAATAAGGAAATAAACTTGTACGATAAAAAAAATTAGCATAATACAAGATCTGATGTGACGAGGTGTTCTAATGGAATATCCATGGTTGTTTATAGATCATCCATGGGCCACCCATGACAAGCAAAAATGATTGTTGGACTTGGAAAATAAGGGTGACTTGCCTTCGAGGCCATAACATCATACCACGGCTAAGAATCCATTATTGGAATCATTAATAGTTATAAATTGAGTGAACCATGCCATCAAATCTCAACTGGATTCTAGAAATTGATAGTAATTGTAGAAATGGAAATTATTTATGGTTCCATGATGTCTTGTATCTAAATTTAGCACTTGAAAAGTTTGATAGTTGGCAATGTCTCCATGACTTTTTGTAACAATAGATACTAATTGTAGACTTAATAATTGGTTATGTTTTCATAATTTCATGTAGCTTTAAAAGAACTGACAATTGGGATTTTAGTAATGAGTTATATTGTTGGCACTATTTTTGACATGCCTCCATGTGTAGTTTGTAATAACCATGATTTTTCATTGGACTCATATATGATACTTTTCCTATGGATTGCACACCAAATCATTTTTCCTTTTATGGACGAAGCATGAGACTATTCATATGGTTGGCTTGCTAGTCTCTTTTGTTTCCATGGTTGTAGTGTTGAAGCATTTATGTGAATCGTATAGTCAACTAGATATTAAAGAGATCGACTTTCCTTGATGGGTAAGAGCCTTGATTTTTAATGGTCCTCGTCATTATATCATGAATATGATGTTTAATGCATGAGTGTGAAAGAGATGAACCTTGGTTGTTATGCTTCACATATTGAAGAGTAACGAGTACCCTTTAATTATAACACTATAGATTATTACTGAGTTGAGATTATCCTATGACACTTAGATTTAATTTTAAATGTTAATCAAGTGATTGGTCTTGGTGAAGTTTTGGTATTGCCTTCATGACTTCATTTTATTCACCTCTTGGAGCATAACATTGTTAATTCAATGTATATGTCTATTAATCTAAATGTGTGTCTATTGATATGAATGCATGGATAGGTTTAACTATAAAACAAGAGATTGTACTTATTATGTTTTCATAATGCCATCGTTAATCATTAATTAGTTGTCTTCATCTTAAATGTTATATTATGTGTTTTGAATGCTAATTTTAAGTGGACTATAAACCGGGATGTCTCTGGAGATTATCCCGCGCTCAGTTCTTAATCAGGTTTGTAAATTAATGTTCAAATTTATGTGGAATGGAAATAGTGAGTCCAATCATTACCATCTATGCAGATGGGATGTGTTATCTAGACCAAAATACTGTGGTGGATGGGGCATTCGAAACTTATCTCTTTTCAATTCAACACTGAACACCAACACCCTTTGGCGAGTTATCAATCGGGAAGGCATTTGGCATAATATTATTAAAGATAAATATCTACAAAACACAACCATCATCAATTGGTTCAGATATGTCTCCTTCAAAGATAATTCAACATCTAGGATTTGGAACAGTCTATTAAAGTCCATCCATCTCATTACACACTGGCTTAGCTGGGTATCAGGCTCTGGTCACCTTATCTCTATTGGTAGAGATCATATATTGGGTATGGGAGACAGATCCATACTATCTCTTGATCTTCTTGAACATCTAAAGAAGAAAAATATTACGGTACTTGCACAAGAAAAGAAACATACCGATCCTTACAACCTTATTGAAAACTGGTTCGGGAGCGCAGACCTGGGTTTAAATGGAGCACTGGAAACTGAATGTGACCTTTTTTGCAGAGCACTTACAGGAGCTGGAGCTACTATCAGGGACACAGCGTACCAACTAATGTGGACATGAGGTAACTCATCTGGTATTCTTTTTGTTAAAAATCCGTATTTGGCTCTTATTTCAACATACAATTTTCCGATTCTAGATGGTTGGAGGCATAAAATTTGGAATTGGGACCTTCAGCTTAAGATCAAACTTTTCATTTGGTTGGTGATGGATCAAAAAAATTTAACATGGGATATCTTACAAAAAAAAGGATGGGAAGGACCAAGTCTATGTATCTTGTGTAAAAGAAGTTTAGAGGATAACAACCATTTAATTCTTAATTGTATGTTTACAAAGAAAATCTGGGAAAGAATAAAAAACATACAAAAGATAAAAACAAAGTGGGAAGGCAAGTCACTTTCTGACTTTTTTAATTTATAGATTAAGGATAAAACTATCTCTCCAACTCTTGCAGTTATAATTTGTTGGTTTATTTGGAACGAAAGAAACAAAGCTATTTTCCATAATGTTGTTCCTTCAGCGCACTATGTGGTTATCAATACCCTAGGGCTCTACAAGAAGCAACCATCAACTCAAAAGTTCGCCCCTATAAGAGATTGTCTGGTCACCCAATCAGATGGATTTTCTATTGCATTTTTTTACAATGATAAGAAATTATGTGGAGCAGGGGGTGTTATTAAAACATCTGACTCTTTAGTCTATAGATGGCATCTAAACAATGGTGAAGGTACAAATACAAAGGCAAATCTCTTGGGAATATGGGTCGCTCTTACTCTTGCTATTCATCTAACCCTCCCAAAAATCCAAGCTTTGGGCGATTCCAGGGTAATTATAGATTGGCTCAACAATAGAGGAAGGCTACAGGCATGCGCTATCGAAGGATGGAAGCATAGAACAAAGGAACTTATAAAAAAAATCAGGCAGTTAGCTTCCATCACATTTTTAGAGATTTCAACAAGGAGGCAGACCAACTTTCTAAACAAGTTCTCCATGAGCCCGAGGGAAGAATTACATATTATTTATGGGAACCTAGAGGCTTAGGCCCCATGAACTACCTAGCCATCTAATATATCTCTTTTCAGTTTTTGAGTCAGTTTATTCCATTTATTTTAGTTGGTTATGTTCATGACTATCTCGAGTATGTGTAACTCTTGTAATTTTACATTTTGAATGATGTGTCTCCTTGAGCAATGTGTGCACATATAAAACCGAACTGTCCTTTTTGGCTAAGCTTATTATCAGTCATGTTAGAACTGGGCTTTTGCTATGAAAAAAATATATAAAAAAAAATTATATCTTAATATAATTTTGAACTAATTTTCTATTGGAAAAAAATTAGACTATAAACCACTCTTCAAAATGACCCACCCATTATAAAGAGAATTATAGGAAGAATGATTGAAGGTGTCATGGTATCATGCATATCCTCCTTTCTTTGTTGCATTGTGGAAGGAGCATTACCTTCATCTTTCTTTCAATAGTTGTATAGTTGTCATGCATTTGTTGCTCATGCAATTAAGAGTAAGAATTGGTCATGTAATATGATTATCACCTAATGATTGGTGAAATTTTATAAAGCATATATATTATGCATGTTATATGAGGTTGCCTTCTCATGATGTTGTTAAGGAATTATGTGAAGGAAAAAGGTGATGTGGGACGAAAGTACTTGTTAAGTTCATTATGAATAGAATTAGACCTTTATTTATGGTATTTTGTTGTAGAAAAAAATTAATATTACTATTATTATTGAATTGAATTAGTGATACGTTACAATCGAAATCCTTGTTTTATGGAGTTTTTCTCTTAAAGAGTTTTGGAAAATGAGGAAAATGAAGATTAGTGTTTTTTTTTTTTAAATAAATTGGTGGTAAATATAAAGAGTTTTGGAAAATGATGATAAGTTGTCTTTTTGAAAAATTAAAGTTGTGGGCATACGAAAATAACATATATTTTTTCCTTTTTGATGAAAGCA
>ML802320.1:212647-227305 GCA_009831015.1 Picea engelmannii
TAGAGGAGGAATCTTCTAGAAGTAGAACCTTCTAAGAAGTCCTCTTACATTTATTATATCTAACTACCATAGTGGGCCTTATTTAATAATATAGTGGACCTAGTCCACCTTACATTGAATGGCCTCCATTATTATCATTATGGGCCCTCTGCCCCCCACCCCCGCCCCCCCCCCACTACCTATCTAGCTACCTTACAGGTTGGCTCCGTCGACAACACCGTACCCACAACCATACACCATCGGATGGCTCCTCCAAGGGAGTGATCTAATCGTCAGCCAACAATATTCCCTTCCCTACAACATTAATCCCTTCAAAGATGAAGTATTGTGTGATGTCTCCCCCCTTGAAATTTGTGATGTTCTTTTGAGACATCCTTATTTATGGAAACATCTTGTTGTATATGAGTCTAGGCCTCATAGTGCTATTATTACTTTGGATGAGAAGTTGTACAACATACCCATGGTAGTCCCACCTACTTCCATTTCCTTGATCTCTTCCAAGCAATGTAGGAAGGTTATCTCTCAGAATGGGACGTTTGTCTTCTTTATGATTCACACTCAAAGTGAGTGGAAGGTTGCAATTGTTGGGTATGTGTTATATTCTTTGCATGACTTGCTATAGTGTTTGCTATGTTCTGTCGGGCGCACATGGGGGTTTGAAGGGGGGGCGCTAGACCCCCTTCGGGGGTTGTAGGGGTTCAAGGGCAGAACCTCGAGAAATATTTTTTTCCTCGGGAAACGTGTCACATTTTTTCCTCGTTTTTTGTGTCACCTCGATTTTTGTGTCCATTGTTGGGAGGTTTTTCGGCAAATGGATTTTTGTCGATGGTTTTCTATTTCCGATTAAGGAATTAGGGTTGTTGACTAATCCAAGTCATTGGGTTAGGGTTTTGGATGTCGTTGGATCCTATATCTATATTGTATTATAAACAATGTATGATTATGAATGAATATAGAATATGTTGGTTTTCCCAGTTTGGGTTTCCAAGGAAAAAATCTCTATGTAATGTTTGTATTTGCCATTGTATCTTTTTTGTTCTTTTACTGAAAATATGTTTGCAGTAAATAATTGTACAAGTTTAAAATCTACAATAACCACATCCATGGCCTCCGCGACATGTCTCTCCACGCAGCAGAAGCAAGTGGATAAGGTCATGGAAGAATACAAAGACATCTTCTCCTCACCCACTGGGGTACTTTTGCACTGTCAGGTTAAGCATTCAATAGATCTGACCCCTGATGCACCGCTATCCAATGGGCCAATCTATCACCACTCTCTGTCAGAAAATGAGGAAATCAAGTGCCAGATCCAAGAACTGCTAAAAAAGGGGCACATATGACCAAGCTCATCACCTTGTGGAAGCCCAATCATCCTTATGTAGAAGAAACACGGGACCTGGTGACTCTGCATTGATTACTATGCCCTAAATAAAATCACATTCGGGAACTCGTACCTAATTCCTCAAATTGGCGATCTCCTTGACCAGCTGAAGGGGGCCAAATACTTCAGTAAGATGGATCTGAATTCCGGCTACCACCAGGTCCTAATAAAGCAGACTGATGTATGGAAGATTGCCTTTAAGTCCAAAGAAGTTATTTTTGAATGGTTGGGCATGCCCTTTGGCTTGACGAATTCCCCAATAACTTTCATGAGGATGATGGATGATATCTTGGGACCTTTCATCAATTATTTTGTGGTGGTATATTTGGATGACATCCTCATCTTCAACAAGATTTGGGTGGAACACTTGCAACATGTTCAATAGGTTTTACACACTCTGCGGCAACACAAGCTATATGCAAATTTGGAAAAATGCTCCTTCGCCATGAACAAGGTCCAATACCTAGGCTACATTGTTGATGAGCATGGGGTGCATGTCGATCCATCCAGGATCCAGGTCATTTGTGACTGGTCATCCCCGGCCACACTCACTGAGCTTCAGAGCTTCTTAGGCCTTGCCAATTTCTATCGCAGGTTCGTGTTGGGATTCTCCCATATTGCATGGGCCCTTAGCCAAGTGACGAGGGGTGGTGGAAAGGAAAATTTCATGTGGGGGAAATCGCAACAGAAAGTGTTTGATGATTTGTATCAGTGCTTATGCTCAACCCTGATGCTCTCATTACCTGACCTGCAATAGCCTTTTGAGATTGAGATAGATAAGATAGGGAGAACCAACTATAAGACATGGAGAACCAACCGCATCGTTGACTACCCCAGTTGACCTCCAGTTGCAAAACTAACCACGTTTCTACACTCCTACGGCCATGAGACCTCTGGATGGCCCCAATTCTACGAGAGAGATCCTGACTTCGCCACTACCTATCATATGCTATGAAGAAACACAATTGTCACTAATTTCCATCTTTAGGATGGGTTGTTGTGCCATCTAGTCCATCTCTATGTCCCATCAAGCAAGCGAGTGAAGCTGATTTGGGAAGCTCACTATAGTAAGGTGGCAGGGCACTTTGACATAGAAAAGACAGTGGTAGTGATGCAACAACATTTATATTGGTCGAAACTTTGACAGGATGTCAACAAGTATATCAGGTCCTGCATGGCATGCACCATTTCCAAACCGACCATTAAGAAACAAGGCATGTACACCCCTCTACCTACTCCCTACAGGCCCTATGAATCCATCTTGATGGAATACATGTCAATCCTTCCTTCAACCAACTAGGGAAATGACAGTGTTTTTTGTGGTTGTTGATTGATTTTTCAAGATGGTGATTATGGCAACTTGTAAGAAGAGCATCACAATGGAAGCCACTGCCAATCTCTTATTTGAATGAGTGTGGGTACATTTTGGGATATCACAAACCATCATCTCATAACGGGATAGTCGGTTCCTTAGCACATTATGGTTGAGCCTCTAGTCATTGTTGGACACCAAGCTCACCAAATCCACTGCCTTCCACCCCCAAACAGATGGTGAAACTGAGGTCGTTAACAGGATGATCGTGTATATCTTACGCATGTACACAATTACAATAGAGCCATACATAACTCAACCGGCCACAACACCTTTCAGGTGGGGTTTGGATTTCAACCATTGGGTACCATGGATGTTGCACTACCCCTTGTGTCCACACAGGAAGAATCGTCCCATGCTCAAACCAAAGCCGACAAAGCCACCTAGTTCATTGAATGAATCTAGCACATCCACCAATAGGTTTAGGATATTTTTTAGAAGTCCAATGCCAAGTACAAGGAGCACCATGATCAATACCAAGTGCCACACAAGTTTCAGGTGGGAGATAAAGTTTTGGTTGCACTTGCAGAAAGAACGTCTTACAAGACCCCATCGGAAGCTTCGTCCACTCCACTATGGACCTTACACCATCACCAACGTGGTGGGCGATAATTATTTTGAGCTCAACATTCCCCCCTTCTTTGGATTGCACCCAGTGTTTAATGTGGACCTCCTTCAACCATACTTTCCACCATTATTGGACACCTCAGAGATAGTAGAACAATTGACACCGATAGAGCTCAACCATGAATGCATGTAACAAGAATCCACTAATCATATCGTGGACACATGGGTCAAGGGAACTTACCAACAAAAGCTTCATCTTTATTTTGTTTTAAAAGTAGGGAAGCTTCTGCACCAAGGCAAGTGGCTCACCTGGGGCCAAATTCAACAAAAATTTCATCATCTAATGGGGGAACTCAATGCAATGGATACCATTGTTTCCTGAGGGGGGAGGATTGATCTAGGTGGATAATAGTGGCTACCCACCTATTCCAACTAGCTCATATACAGTTTTCAACTTGGCGGTTTTTTTCTAGTTTTTCGGTTCCTAAACTTTTGGGGTTGTTTTGAGGCCCTAAACAACATTTTTTGGGCTCGCCATAGTCACACTATTTATAATATTTAAATTTGATGGCAACATATGTATTCCTTGGATAGACCTTTCCAACGAACTATCATGCACCTAAAACGGAGATTGTATGCAAAAGTTACAACCCCGGGAAGTTGATGTACCAACTTACCCCATCGAGGCCCACATGACTTTTGGTGTTTCATCTCCTAGGTTTAGGTTTTTGGATGTCTAGGGTTTCCTGATTACTTCTTCATGCTAAAATGGCATGGAGGAATCATTGTAATGTGCTTAGAAGAATGTGTGTAACTGCCACATCTCTTCTAAGAGATTAGTTGCCACCATTTGAGCAAGATTGTTGCATTCTTCATTTTATAGTTTCAACATATTTCTTTATTGAATAGAAGTTAAGTTTCACTGTATCTCTGTGTTAATGTTATAGAATTGTGTTTCAGTTCATTCCACTCATAAATACGGATCAACAATCATTAGAAAAAACAAAGGAGATAGGGGACATCCTTGCCTCAATCCCCTTGTAGGATTAAAAAAAAATTGACACCGAACCATTTATTAGGGCTACATAAGAAACTCAACTTATGCATCCCATAATCCACTTTTATATTAGAACATTGAAACCAACATGAATAAGTGGCAACCTTATATAGAGCTATATTTCTCTATCATAAGATTTTGACAAATCTAGAATCAATAGCATAGCTGAAATCTTCTTCTCTTTTATAAAATGTAAACCTTCTTGAGTTGCCCCAATAGCATCACAAATCTATGTTCCATCTAGAAACCCAAACTACTCTTTATAGCAGCCGATCTCTAGGTTGGCGCTATTGTAGATCTTACACCCGGAACTTTTGCATCTACAATTCACATGGATTATGTTTTTACTGGTAACAACTCAACACACGTGTTCAAAATACATTGGCACTTCTTTGCTTACTCACAACTCGCCATACAAGTTTTCTTAACAATATTACTCCACTCTCTCCATTTTCCAAAATTTACCTTATAAACTACTTGACAGAAACTACGCTGTCACACAACACTTATTCTAAAATGTAGTGTTTTGTACAAAATCAATTATGTGCTTAGCTTGGGACATTGTTCTAAAATGGTGTGTTTTTCAAAATAAAGTCCCAACTATATCCAACACTAATAAACTAATTTGTCCTCAACCATCACTCAACACTATTGGGGAATGCATTTAACACTATTGGTGAATGCATTTATTAGGCATTGAGAAAGAAGGGAAAGTGACAATGAGTGGCCCGTTGAAAGATGCCCACTTGGAAAAAAGTGAAGTCGAGATGTACACTACAATTGAAGAGTCCTCGCACCTTATACTATAATATAAGAAACCACCTCGCATTCTTGTAACAACCCTTAGTATAATAGCTACTTGAAATTCCTCGGTGCATTTTAGGCTTATCTTAATGAACACATAATTTTTCTTAATCATTTAGAAATTTTAAAGATCAAGTTTGACATTGAAGCTTGTGCTTCTCTAGTAGTTTGTCTTCAATAACCAAGTGTGTATTGACTTATGATCTAAAATGAATATGTATTCCAATTTCTGCATCGGAACTTAATTCATTCATAACCTCGTTGGAGTTCAAATAGTGATTGACTTATACAATTCAAGGAGATGGATTAAATGTCACATTCTCCTGCATTATCTTTTAACTATCTAATTATTTATTTTTTTATTTTCAATTCTATCTTAATTAAAGCTCCATTTACCTAGGTGTCTAAATCTTGTTTTTTATTTCATTTTACAATGATTTTAATCATCATTACTATACACATGTATCCTTAATAATAGTTTGACTTTAAATTGTAGTGTTGCTAGTTTTTCATGGCCATTCATGATGTGTTTGTATCCTTGATCTATTTCATTTTACAATGATTTTAATTATTATTACAATACACATGTATATTTAATAGTTTGACTTTGAACTATATTGTACTGGTTGCTAGTTTTTCATGGACATTCATGATGTGTTTGTATCTTTATCACTTAAATTGAGAGTGTTTTAGAGAGCAATAGAAAGTAGTGGAAACAAGAAGCTTGCATTATTTATATAAATGACACGTGAAGGGTGTTTTAAGAGCATTATAAAGTAGTGGAAACAAGAAGTTTGCATTATTTATATAAATGATATATGAATAAACAAATAATGTAATGACATGGATAATAGGGAGAGGCACCTCTTCTTTCCAATAAAAAAAAATTGAAGGTTGTTTTAAAGAGCATTAAACGGTAGTGGAAACAAAAAGCTTGCATTATTTATATAAATGACAAATGAATAAACAAATAATGTAATGACATGGACAATAGGGAGAGGCACCTCTTCTTTCCAATAAAAAAAAATTGATCAAAGTTTGAATTGGATTGTTACCTTTCACTTGACATTCTAATGGGCCTACTACAAGTAATAAATAGAAAACGTGTTACATCAAAATTTAAAGAAAAATATTTTATGACAAATCTATGTGGTGATTAAAGCTTGTCATTCCGTGTCCTTTAATACATAATTCTTCATTTTTGTTAGTGTTATGTATTCAAACAATTTGAATGTGGTAAATACCTCAAATAAATTCAAACTCGTCATATGAATAAAATTTGCTTGGTTTCCATCCAAAACCCCTCAAGGTTCAACTAAATCTTTGGTAACAAGTTAATCTCACACAATCCTACGAAGAGACAGTGCAAACCTTTTAAAAACCTACAATATTTCTCTAAAACAAATCCTCATGTATGCACCTATGGATCCTCTTTCTATTTTTTTAAAAGAAATGAATTAGCTCTAATCCTTATGTTAATGAGAAACCACAAAGAAGTGGGGTATCCTACTCATATAGTGGTTGATTATTTGTTGGAAAAACATACTTTCTTGCTTCATCTTTCCCTCCTTTGTGGGATGTATAGTGTGGGTACATGTGTGAATAATAGTGGAATAAGCTCATGTGTAGCATTTTAGAATAGATTTTAAAACAATAAAATATCCCTTCCTCTAAGCAACCCTCATTTCATCCATTGAAAAGTCGTTATAGATATCCAAATTTTCCAAGAAAATTTGGTGGTGTTGGAGCTTATCTTATGGCATCTTTGAACAACTTTTATGATTATAAAGTATTTATTCCTCCTCCTCTAATCAACCCTCCTTGCATCCATCAAAAATTCATTATAAATATCTAAATTTACCAAGAACGTTTGGTGGAAAGTTGTGGCACAAAGATCCTAAGATTGCAGGCATGTATCACCCTTGATAGATTGTTTTCGAACAAGGTGTGTTGTGCAAAATAAATTATGTGTTTGGTTTGGGCTATCATTCTAAAATGGTGTGTTTTGCAAAATAAATCTCATTCAAAATAGCTTGCAACAATATCTAACACCAATAGATTATTTTTTCTTTGACCATCACTCAATGCTATTTGGGAATGTACTTATTAGGTATTAAGAAAGAGGAGAAAGTGACAACAAGTAGCCATTGAAAGATTTCCACTTGGAAAAATGTGGAGTCGAGCTCGATAGAGAAATTGAAGAGTCCTAGGGAATTGATGGTTGAGGATTTAGTACAAATTTATTGGAACATGCAACATTGGAGATGTTGGAGAACTTTGTCCTCAATATCCGAAAAGCAAAGATGAACCCACTTTAAATTATCTAATAGTGGCGAGTAAGGAGGAGACATAGGTGGAAACAAAGAAAATGTTGGAGGGGAGGGGTTAAGGCTTGAGTGTTTTAGAAATGGGATATAATCTAAGAATTGCCACGACGTGCAACAATCTTCAGTGTAACAAGTGTTGCATGAGAGCGTAGTCCCTGCCTTTAAAAGTAAATTAAAAGTTAATTTACCCGGAACAACTTAATTGTTGGTACAATTATTTGGTGATACCATCTTGTATACAGCTGGTAGAAATCAATGTGAAGAGAGATGAACCAAGAAGATAGAATATTGTATAATCTTACCATGAGTGTATTATGGAGACTTGAATTTTTATAACCTACTAGCCAGATGAGTAAATTGTAGGCCAATTTTGAGATCAATGGTTGGTGCACTAACTTATTTAGAATGAGTTAATGCATTGTTTGATACATTAATCATTTGTTTGTTTCAAATTTAAATTTTATTCAATCAATTATTCATATTTATTTTTATTTTCATTTTTCATGTCCCTCTTATATACATCTTGCACCCTAACACTTTCTTCATATACATTTTGCACCCAACAATGAGATTTAGTAATTTATAGAATATTATAACATTGTACCAAGATTTATAGTAATTTATATAATGTTATAACACTTTTTACTTAAAAGAATAGTATAATAAATTATTTAAATTTTATTTGATATTATTTTTAATGTTTTTAAATGTAATTTTGGAATTTTGATTTTGTTTATGATAATAAAGGTTTGTACCTGAAAATTGATCCTTCTTGACTCTAGAGTTAAAATGGATATATACTTGTATATACTATTTTATATTAATATTAATAAATAAACTATAAAGTAAAATTAATAATATCTATCCTATAATATTAATATTAAATGTTGTATTCATTATTAATATATTATTAATATGTGATAATGTTTCATTAAATTGTATTCAATTAATTATTCATATTTATTTTTATTATTCATTTTTCATGCCCCGGGTGTTTCGTGATATACATCTTGCACCCAAGAATTTCGTCATATACATTTTGCACCCAACAATTCCGTGGGTTGGACTACGGGTTCTCAGGGTTCTTGGGGTCATATTTATAGTCATGTTTATGTATCGCGAGATATTATAACATTGTACCAAGATTTATAGTAATTTATGTAATGCTATAAAACTTTTTATTTAAAGAATAGTATAAACAATTATTTAAATTTTATTCAATATTAATTGTAATGTTTTTAAATGTAATTTTGGAATTTGATCCTATCCTTCTTGACTCTAGAGTTAAAATAGATATATATTTGTATATACTATTTTATATTAATATTAATAAATAAACTATAAAGTAAAATTAATGATATCTATCCTATAATATTAATATTAAATATCGTATTCATTATTAATATGTGATACTATTTTGTTAAATTTTATTCAATTAATTATTCTTGTGTATTTTTATTTTTCATGTCCAGTTTATTTGTTGATATACATCTTGCACCCAACACTTTTGTCATATACATTTTGCACCCAACAATTCTGTGGGTGGTCAGAGACATTTTCTCCCAACAATTCAGCGGACTGTTCACATTTATAGTCATGCTTATGTATCATGAGTCCCACAGAAAGCAACATAAGATTTAGTAATTTATAGAATATTATAATATTGTACCAAGATTTATAGTAATTTATATAATGCTATAACATTTTTTACTTAAAGAATAGTATAAACAATTATTTTAATTTTATTCAATATTATTTTAATGTTTTTAAATGTAATTTTGAAATTTTGATTTTGTTTATGATAATAAAGGTTTGTACCTGGAAATTGATCATTCTTGACTCTAGAGTTAAAATGGATATATATACTTGTATATACTATTTTATATTAATATTAATAAATAAACTATAAAATAAAATTGATGATATATATCCTATAATATTAATATTAAATATCTTATTCATTATTAATATGTGATAATGTTTTGTTAAATTTTATTCAATTAATTATTCATATTTATTTTTATTTTTCATTTTTCATGTCTAGCTTGTTCCATGATATACATCTTGCACCCAACACTTCTGTCATATACATTTTGCACCCAACAATTCTTGGCAGGTTCACATTTATAGTCATGCTTATGTATCAAGAGTCTGACACATGAGATTTAGTAATTTATAGAATATTATAACAATGTACCATGATTTATATTAATTTATATAATGATATAACATTTTTTACTTAAAAAAATAGTATAAACAATTATTTAAATTTTATTCAATAATATTTTTAATGTAATTTTGAAATTTTGATTTTGTTTATGATAATATAGGTTTGTACTATAGTTAAAATGGATATATACTTGTATATACTATTTTATAATAATAATAATCTTTTTTAAGGTCACTACCAAATTGGTGTATGAGACCCCCTTGTTTGTGGGACAAGGCTATTTGACTGGTAAAGTCTACGAAGGAAACTATAAAGTAAATTAATGATATCTATCCTATAATATTAATATTAAATATAGTATTTATTATTAATATGTAATAATGTTTTGTTAAATTTTATTCAATTAATTATTCATATTTATTTTTATTTTCTGTTTTTCATGTCTCGTTTGTTTCTTGATATACATCTTGCACCAACACTTTCATCATATACATTTTGCACCCAACAATTAGGCGGGTTGGCAGGTTCACTAACACTTTTTACTTAAAGAATAGTATAAACAATTATTTAAATTTTATTCAATATTATTTTTAATGCTTTTGGAATTTTGATTTTGTTTATGATAATAAAGGTTTTTACCTGGAAAATTGATCATTCTTGACTCTAGAGTTAAAATGGATATATACTTGTATACACTATTTTATATTAATATTAATAAATAAACTATAAAGTAAAATTAATAATATCTATCCTATAATATTAATATTAAATATAGTATTGTCCCCGAGGTGTAGGACAGTCGGTGACGGAGTGTGTTGTTAAGCCACTCCGTGATGTTAAAGTCACCGGTTCGAAACCTGCGGGGACAAAAAATCCAACCATGTTAAGGGTTGGTGTGGCTCAGGCCGGGTGCGATCCCCGGGTGATTTTGACGGCTTAGATGCCCCTGAGTCGCAGTTTCTCAAGCCACAGGTTAATCGCAGGTCCTGCACAAATTAACAAAAAAAAAAAATATTAAATATAGTATTCATTATTAATATGTGATAATGTTTTGTTAAATTTTATTCATTTAATTATTCATGTTTATTTTTATTTTTCATTATTCATGTCCAACTTGTTTCGTGATATACATCTTGCACCTAACACTTCTCTCATATACATTTTGCACCCAACAATTTGGCGGGATTTAGATTGGTGGGTTCACATTTATAGTCATAGTCATGCTTATGTATAGTCCAACCCATCGCAACATGAGATTTAGTAATTTATAGAATATTATAACATTGTACCAAGATTTATGCCTGTGTGGGCCTAATGGTTAAAAACATGTGTTTCCTCTTAAGAGGTCACATGTTCAAATCCAGAGGGGGGTAGGGTATGTATACCTTCGTAAACTTTACTAGTCAAATCATTGGGCGGAGGTGGGTCCCTTGTCCCACAAACAAGGGGACCTCATACACCAATTTGGTGTACTGGTTTAGTCATGACCTTAAAAATAGATTATTATTATTATTATTATTATTATAGTAATTTATATAATGCTATAACACTTTTTATTTAAAGAATAGTATAAACAATTATTTAAATTTTATTCGATATTATTTTTAATGGTTCGTTATTGACTCTAGAGTTAAAATGAATATATATATGTGTATATACAATTTTATATTAATATTAATAAATAAACTATAAAGTAAATTAATGATATCTATCCTACAATATTAATATTAAATATAGTATTCCCCGGATGGGGTGCCACGTCGAGCAGGTAGGCCAAGTGGCAACGAGTCGGCCAACGCCATAAATAATGGCCACCACCTCCCATCTCTTCACCATTAAAGATGGGAGGGCGCCCACGTAGTCATAACCAACTGACGAGTCCCCTCAAGCGCGCGAAGGGAACGACACACCAGAGCATTAAGCACTTAGTGTTAATGGTCGACCTTGTCACAATCAACCTCACCCTTATCAGCTGCCTAGATGGTTATGCGATGCATTTGCAAATTTGACCTGTGGAGTGCTGGAGCAAGAATAACCTCTCCGTCAATACCTCGGCCATAGCTCAGCTCCTCCACATGCCAAGAGCACGAGGACGACCTCACGGAGGTGCGGCGTGGTATCCCTACGACTCTCACAGGAAGCGACAGAACAAATTTGAGTGAGCGTTGGCTCTAGCATCTGCTCGAACAACCAGGAAACATGGGAGACATAGAACACCACCCATGGCGTACGTGGAGGAGACTGCTCTGGACGAACCCATCCAGAATTTTCTAGAACACCTCCTTTTCACTATCCTAGACAATTGGAATCCCCCCACGGCGTTTGGAAACGAGACCAAGCTTCCAGCTCTCGGAACCTCTCACAGACGCAGGGAAGAAGAACACACAGAGGACTTCACAATCTGCTACGTCCAGGAAGAATTGTCGGGTAGCGGTGATGAGAAGGCTAACCCAACAAGAAGACCACCTCCAGGGACACCAACTCGGCAGAATAGCCAGCCAGCAGGCCAACTTAGCAGAGCCAATGCAGAAAAGGAGGGAACCCATGCTCAAGGGCCAAATCCCCTCTCCACTATTCAGGAGGAATGGGAGGACCAACCTCCACACATCAATCCGGGCTATCTCGAGCTACTCTTTTAAACTCGTAGTATGGTGGACGATCAAATCTTCAGAGCCATTCAAATCGGCCATCACCCAGACATGATGTATGTAGCACACTCTAGAGAATCCCCATAGCTACAGTTCCCTACATGCGCGCAAGCCTATGCGATTCCAGCAGGATGGCAAAAGAAGGATGACGATGGCGAGTCGCCTAGTTAAAAGGTCATGTGAATGTTTCTAATTTGCAATTTTCTCTTGTTTCGAACCAGGAATGTAGATCATAGCTATGTTAGCAGTAGGATGTTAGAGACTGGACTGAATCCATTATGGCTGCGCGTCCTGGTTTCCTCCGGGCAAGACGACAGCTTGGCAAACTTTTGTTTGTTTGAAAACAAGTGGCATCATAAGGCCAACTGTCTCGGTTTCCTTTTTGTAGTCGGGATAGTTGGCGGCACTACAAGTCTCTGTAAACATGCAATCATAATATAAACAGGATCCTCCCCCTTTTTTACTTAAAAAAAAAATATTAAATATAGTATTCATTATTAATATGTGATAATGTTTTGTTAAATTTTATTCAATTAATTATTCATATTTATTTTTATTTTTCATTTTCCATATCTCGTTTGTTGGGCGGTATA
Source organism: Picea engelmannii (assembly GCA_009831015.1). Lineage (NCBI taxonomy): Eukaryota > Viridiplantae > Streptophyta > Pinopsida > Pinales > Pinaceae > Picea > Picea engelmannii. The sequence goes on from ML802320.1 coordinate 225,567, forward strand.
CATCTTGCACCCAACATTTCCGTCATTTACATTTTGCACCCAACAATCAGGCGGGTTGGCTAACTCGCTCTAATTTATAGAATATTATAACATTGTACCAAGATTTATAGTAATTTATATAATGCTATAACACTTTTTAATTAAAGAATAGTATAAACAATTATTTAAATTTTATTCAATATTATTTTTAATGTTTTTCAATGTAATTTTGGAATTTTGATTTTGTTTATGATAATAAAGGTGTGTACCTGGAAATTGATCATTCTTGACTCTAGAGTTAAAATGAATATATACTTGTATACACTATTTTATATTAATATTAATGAATAAACTATAAAATAAAATTAATGATATCTATCCTATAATATTAATATTAAATATCGTATTCATTATTAATATGTGACAATATTTTGTTAAATTTTATTTAATTAATTATTCATATTTATTTTTATTTTTCATGTGGTTCACATTTATAGTCATGTTTATGTATCAATAGTCATACTTATGTATCACGAGTCCTACCGACCCGATCACAACATGAGATTTAATAATTTATAGAATACTATAACATTGTACCAAGATTTATAGTAATTTATATAATGCTATAACACTTTTTAATTAAAGAACAATATAAACAATTATTTAAATTTTATTCAATATTGTTTTTAATGTTTTTAAATGTAATTTTGAAATTTTATTTTGTTTATGATAATAAATGTTTGTACTTGAAAATTGATCGTTCTTGACTCTAGAGTTAAAATGGATATATACGTGTATATAATATTTAATATTAATATAAGTTCTCGCAGGAAACCCTAAGCTCCAGCGCATCCATGTCTTCCTCCATCGTTGAGGTTTTCGCTAATGGCCTGCAGATCTCTGTGTTCTCGACCCGCGAACCAGCGTCAAGCTACATACGAGGCGGTGAATGGAAAGCAATGCAGCATTCCAGCGATTTGGAGGGTTCGGCCGCCTCTACCCTCGATTTGCAGCGGCAGCTCGTGACTGTGGCGCTTAGATCTGAAGGATCCGGCCCCGTTTCTTCCTCTTTCTCCTGCGTTTCTCCTTCCCCGGCCGTTTCTCAGACAGCCACGCCAGATCCCAAGAGATTGCTGAGCAACGGAGAGAGGGTTGTGCGAATGAAACAGAACCCTCATGGGGAAAAGGAAGAGGCGGTCTTTTGCAGGGCCGAGGCGACCCAGCGAATACTAAACCCTAGCCGCCGCCGCCGCCGCTGCCTTAACCTAAAGACTGAAAGCCATTCAAATAACAAACATCTCAGGGATCTTAGGCCTTCGGGGGGCAGTCTGCCTTCGCTCTAGCGCAGAAATCTATTGAAGAGCAATGCAGGAGTGAGGTTTCATTCGGAACATCGCGGCAAGACTAGCTCCGAGATCACGACAAACTTTCCCCTTTTTATAAAGACCATTGCCGGATCTTCTCTTTGCTTGCAGGTTCAAGACTTAGACTCTGTTTTTGAGCTCAAAACTCAAATCCACCAAGCTACAGGGACTCCGCCTGGATTCCAACGACTAATCTTCGAAGGCCGGCAGCTTGCAGACGACTCTCTGCTACGGGACTACGGAAATCTAAAAGATGCAACCATTTCTCTCACCTCTCGGTTGCGTGGAGGAGCGCCCTCAGTCACTCATCCAAGCTCCTACAAGCAGGCCGTGAAATCAGGGACCTCCGCTCCTACGGGGCTCAAGGCCGAAGCTTCAAAAGCAAAGGAGCCCTTT
>ML802320.1:229389-243218 GCA_009831015.1 Picea engelmannii
TGGAGCTCTCTTTTAGCAAAGGCTGGTTTCAAATGATCCCCTATTCTCTTTCTGAGGGGTCTTTCCCAGCCGCAAATCATTGTATTACTTGCACTTTTTCATGGATTGAATAGAAGGATTCTCCCTTTTTTACTTAAAAAAAATATTTAATATTAATATTAATAAATAAATTATAAAGTAAAATTAATGATATCTATCCTATAATATTTTAATATTAAATATAGTAGTCATTATTAATATGTGATAATGTTTTGTTAAATTGTATTCAATTAATTATTCATATTTATTTTTATTTTTCATTTTTCATGTATAGCTTTTTCCGTAATATACATGTGTATCCACCCAACATGAGATTTAATAATTTATAGAATATTATAACATTGTATCAATATTTATAATAATTTATATAATGTTATAACACTTTTTATTTAAAAAATAATGTAAACATTTATTTAAATTTTATTCAATATTATTTTTAATGTTCCCCCGGATGGGGTGCTAGTGGAGACCACCTGGCGATTGATGGAGGACGGCTCATGCCAACGGGGCACGGAGCCATGTGATGGGCTCGTGCCACCGCCCGCCACTCTCCTGCGACATTAATAGGTTTCATTGTCGATGGGAAAGGGCATTAATGCCTTCATTCCATCCAACGCATTTTCTCATGGCTCTGCTTCTGGTTTCATTCCATTGTTTATGTTGGTGGCTTAAGGAGCTCTCCACTCCGTGCCCATGGCCGACTTAGGTTAGTGTTCCCTGGTCCCCGGTGACTCCTTTTCACCCCTGGGTCTGCGGCCGCTACTACGAACACCCCATGCCTGCCCACAAGTTGCGTCTGAGAGGGAGGCCACGGCAGGGATCTCCCTGGAGACCTCGTCGGCCTTCAACGCCTCCTTCTGCTCCACCTCCCACTTGCTCTTCACTTCACTTTCAGGCAGAGCCGATGGCGCATGTCAACAGCCTAGCAATTATCCCTCAGCCGCTTTGCTCGTCCTCACGCATCTATCTAACACCAATGATGGCTGCACCGACCCCTGCACCTTTCTCGGCTTTTCCAAGAATCTTAGAAGACAAGAACCCTCCTCCTTCGCGTAAGCAAGCTTACAATGGGCACCCATCTGTTGATACAGTCCACGACGAGAAGATAAAGGACAATCTGTCGATCCTCTATGGCTTAGTCTTCGAACTTCGCCAGGGGGTGGAGGACTTGCAATTTCGACTACAGCTCACCAATGAGAAGGTAGCGCTCTTCCTCCAGCTCCTCTCCTCCATGCAGGAGGCTGTCCTTTCAGCTCCGAAAGGAGCAACCTCCAAGCAGGAACCAAGTGTTGACACCGCTGACGTCGGAGAGGCTAAGTTGCGCACGACTTCGAGGCAGAAACCCGGTGCAACCACCAAAGGCGAGGATGTCACGATGCAGTGTGCAGAAGAGACTGGGATGAAACATGATGGGAGAAAAACTTTGGATGAGGAGCTGACTTCTGCCAAGCAACAGGTGCAGGACACCACGAAGAACAACCAGGGAACTGAAACCAGTGCGGAAGTCGAGATGCAATGGGAGGACGGAATGACGTATATCGAGGAGGAACCCTGGCCCGGGGATCTCCAAGGCACCTGGCCAAGTTACTTGTCAAGCGTCTAGGCTCCTACCACTCTAGAGGTCATGTCAGTTGTTTTTAGTTTCTGTTGATGTTTATGTAGTCTTGGAATTTACTTTTATTAGACACTATTGAACCTATGCTGACTAAGTTGTTGATTGGGCTGGTTTCCCCTCTGTTGGGGCAGTCCAATAAGCACAGCAGAATTATCACTGTACTTGCGATTTCCTTTTTGCCTCTGGAAGGTATCTAATATATTATACTTCTTACTTAAAAAAATATATATATATATATTATTTTTAATGTTTTTAAATGTAATTTTGGAATTTTTATTTTGTTTATGATAATAAAGGTTTGTATTACTTATTGACTCTAGAATTAAAATGGATATATACTTATATACACAATTTTATATTAATATTAATAAATAAATTATAAAGTAAAATTAATGATATCTATTTTAGAATATTAATATTAAATACAGTGTTCACTATTAATATGTAATAATGTTTTGTAAAATTTTATTCAATCAATTATTCATATTTATTTTTATTTTTTATTTTTCATGTCCTGCTTGTTCCATGATATACATCTTGCACCAACACTTTAGTCATATACATTTTGCACCCAACAATTTCACAGGTTGGAAGACTGACCCATTCACATTTATAGTCATGTTTATGTATCACGAGTCGGAGAGACCCAACTTGAGATTTAGTAATTTATATAATATTATAACATTGTACTAAGATTTATAGTAATTTATATAATGCTATAACACTTTTTACTTAAACAATTATTTAAATTTTATTCAATATTGTTTTTAATGTTTTTAAATGTAATTTTGGAATTTAGATTTTGTTTATGATAATAAAGGTTTGTACCTGGAAATTGATCATTCTTGGGTCTAGAATTAAAATGGATATATATACTTGTATATACTATTTTATATTAATATTCTTAAATAAAATATAAAGAAAAATTAATGATATTTATCCTATAATATTAATATTAAATATAGTATTCATTATTAATATGTGATAATGTTTTGTTAAATTTTATTCAATTAGTTATTCATATTTATTTCTATTTTTTATTTTTTATTTATAGAATATTATAACATTGTATCAAGATTTATAGTAATTTATATAATTTTATAACACTTTTTACTTAAAGAATAGTATAAACATTTATTTAAATTTTATTCAATATTATTTTTAATGTTTTTAAATGTAATTTTGGAATTTTGTTTTTGTTTATAATAATAAAGGTTTGTACGAAATTGATCCTTCTTGACTCTAGAGTTAAAATGGATATATACTTGTACATACTATTTTATATTAATATTAATAAATAAACTATAAAGTAAAATTAATAATATATATTCTATAATATTAATATTAAATATCATATTAATTATTAATATGTGATAATTTTTTGTTAAAATTTATTTAATTAATTATTCATATTTATTTTTATTTTTCATTTTTCATATCCGATTGTTCTGTGATATACATCTTGCACTCAACACTTTCGTCATATACATTTTGTACCTAACAATTATGTGATACACATTTTGACAAACTTCACTATACCCCAGAACTTGTAGCTTGTTAAGTAAACAATTAAGGTTACTTAAACATTTAAGGCACTCTGTGTAAACATTTAAGAAAGAATGCATGTGGCAGGCCTCTTTACGTACTATAAGTACTTAATAATAATAATAANAGAAAATGCTAAAACAAACATTCAAACCAATGCTAGCATTAATCCACCTTCGAGCAATGCATAATAAAATATATGATTCAAAAAGACCGTATATGATCAAAAACTTTGGATATGCTAACATATAAAACAATGGGAATAGTGAAATCATTGTACCAAGATTTATAGTAATTTATATAATGTTACAACACTTTTTACTTAAAGAATAGTATAAACATTTATTTAAATTTTATTCAATATTATTTTTAATGTTTTTAAATGTAATTTTGGAATTTTGATTTTGTTTATGATAATAAAGGTTTGTACCTGAAAATTGATCATTCTAAAGTATGGATATATACTTGTATATACTATTTTATATTAATATTAATAAATAAATTATAAAGTAAATTTAAGGATATCTATCCTATAATATTAATATTAAATATTGTGTTCATTATTAATGTGTGATAATGTTTTGTTAAATTTTATTCAATTAATTATTCATATTTATTTTTATTTTTCATTTTTCATGTCTACTGTGTTCTGTGATATACATCTTGCACTCAACACTTCCGGCATATACATTTTGTACCCAACAATTCCATGATACACATTTCTGTGATATACATCTTGCACTCAACACTTCCGGCATATACATTTTGTACCCAACAATTCCATGATACACATTTTGCAGACATCGTTTTCGTCATTTGCAATTCGACCCTAGACCACTGGAACTGCCAAGCTTCACTATACCTAAACTGCCCAAATTCACTACAGAAAAGATTATAGCCTATTAAGTAAACATTTAAGGGTGTGAGGCCTATTGTTACGTAACCTCCCGCTGTGTAAACATTTAAGAAAGAATGTGTGTGGCCAACCTCTTTACGCACTTTAAGTACTTAATAATAATAATAATAACAACAATAGTACAACAAACATAAAAATATAATTTATAATTAACAAAACTTAGGATAAATTTAGCTAACAGAAAATGCTAAGACAAACATTCGAACCAATGCTAGCATTAATCCACCTTCAAGCAATGCATAAGAAAATATATGATTCAGAAAGACTATATATGATTAAAAATATTATATATGCTAACATATAAAACATTGAGAATAGCGAAGCCGACAATAAGACCTCCAATCTATTATCCAACCAGATCATGACATATGTGGTACTTTTTATTATATAAAAATAAATGTTTTTAGTTCCCTAGTTCCAACAATAGATATTATGCAAATATTTGTGATCAAAGAAAAAACTAATAGGAAGTCAACGAATTATCAATAGCTATAGTCCCTCTATGTCTACGACAGAGACTAATAAATACTTGAGAATTTGCAATGTATTTCTAAGTTGATAGGGAACCACGACGTGATTTAAAAAAAAATAAGTAATGTGAGTGAGTTCATGGGAGTGTACCAACACTTAAATCCAATGAAATTATGAACTTTGATCCATTAATAAGGAGACAGGGGAAACTTTGTAGGGAGAAAAACCTACCAAGTGTGCTCATGCTAGTGTTGGACTCAATCAAACCACTTAAGTAATGAGAAACCAAAGTTCAAATGTATCCCTCTATAGCTTTGCAGCCTGCAAAATCATTCAGCAACAAGGCCTCCAAAACCATGGATTTTTCATATCTACTTTATCCATTCACACAACAATAAAATAACAAAGTTTTTATGATTATGTATACAGCTGGAGGGGATCTAATGGTTAAGAACATGTGTTTCCTCTTAAGAGGTCACAGGTTCAAATCCAAAGGGGGGTAGGGTATGTATACCTTCGTAGATTTTACCAGTCAAATCGTTGGGCGGAGGGGGGTCCCTTGTCCCACAAACAAGGGGGTCTCATACACCAATTTGGTGTGTTGGCTTGGCCATGACCTTAAAAATGGATTATTATTATTATTATTATATAATTGAGAAGGAAGGAGCCCGTATCCTTAAGTTTATAGGTCAATTAGGTCAATTAAGTTGATGAGTCTATTGTTGTAACATATTTAATCAATTAAATTGTGACTCCCAATTGAGTTATATCAATTTATTATTTCATAACCGTGACAAATTCATTGGATTAAAAAAAAAAAATTCTATAACATCTAAATAATCACTAAATTAAAACCATTATCAAAAGTGATATATTAAAAATACAACCCAAAGTAACACCACCTCTCAAAGTATCCAAATCCACGAAAGATACAACCAAAGTTAATATTAAGATTAACAATAGTTTCTCAATATTTGGAACATTATAGAAAATATGATAACATGTGCATTGTCATAATCCTAACTTTTGTTTCGCATACAACTCTTCCTCATATGAGGTTTTGTATGTTAATTAGTTGTAAAACAACCCAGTTCCAATGGTAGTTGTTGAATATATGTGTTATACTAGTCACTATCAAAATGTATTATTGAGTCATCCTCTAATTTTTGTGTTTGTTTACTTGTTTCTTGTTTAAAGTAATTGGCAACCAACCTTGTTTTCTCCAAATTTCCATATTCAACATTTTGCTATGATATGGCGAGCTTGTGGCTTCACATTTCTTCCATTAACACTACAAACTCTGAAATCTTCTAAATCTTTTAGTTGATATTCATTTTTATGATTTAAAAGATCTCAATGTTCTCCTTTCCCTCTTTCTTTATTATAGTTTCAACTACTTAATAAATTTTATTATTTTCTTCTTTATTTTAATTATTGCATTTTTTACATTTTTTCTTTCACTTTATTTTTCTATTTTATTTTTTATGTTTTAATTTTCTTATTTCTTATATAAAAAACAAAAATGTAGAATTACATTAATCCAAGAGGTTATTAATTATATTAATCCAAGAGGTTAGCTTAATAGATGTTATGGGACAAAATCTCACATGGATCTTATTAAATACAAAACAAAATCTCCCTATGACTTACTTAATGATCCTAGACAAAAACAAGTTTAGACTTTTATGGTTTCCTAGATCTAGAGCAACAAATTTCTTTTACACCCGAGAAGGATAGACTAACATACCTTGTATCTAAAGGTTGTTCCTGTTGATCCGAAAAGATATTTTAAAGACAATGGTTGAGTTTTAAAACATGTGTTAAATTACCATTTAGAAATTGAATGAAAGAGGAAGAATTAATGATGAAATGTGGCAACCATAATAAAATATACATATCTGGAAATAAGCATAAAGGAACAACAAATTTGATAACAAAGTTTAGCAATCTCGCCTACATCTCTGGGTCTTTGTCTCAATGGGTGAGGTTTTCTTATTTCTCTTCAAATCTTCAAATGTACATCACAAAAGTGCCAAATGGATTACAAACTGATCTGGTTGTGCTCTTCCAGATCTCAAGAACCCATCAAAACTGACGGCACTGAAAACGGATGAATGAAGCTCCTAGAAATGGCCCGCAAAGGTGCTCTCCTCAATAGATTCCCTACATAAAAATGTCTCTAGTTCAACAATTCTTCAACATTTTCCTTTTCTGAACCTCTTCCCAGGTTGTCAAGAACCTTTGGTTTATATAGGCTTGAATTTGGCAACAAACCCCCAGGATCTGGCCTCAAAAAGAGCTCCAGATCCTCCAAAAATGGACTAAATCCATCCAAAAGTGTTGAAACATCAAAAAAAATATTTATTATATGGTATAAAAACCAAAAATTGGTAAATGTTAGGGCATAGCCCCCTTCATGCGGGCTCCTGGTCACTTACGTGCCTCCATGTGGCCCTGAGCTGGGTTGGCACTGGCCCTTAGCCCTTAGCTCTTGGCCTTTGGTCGCAGGTGTGGCCATATGGCCTCCCCTTAAGCCCCCACATGCCTGAATCTGTTGTTGGCCCCTTGGTCTCCAGGCACCTGGTCACGCCCTTGGTCAGCGGGATAGCTTGGTCAACCGGGCGCTATCCCCTCATATCCGTGCTAATCAACGGAGGTTCGGGTCATATGGTGTGTTACATGTAATATGGTCATATGCGCTAGGGCTATGTAAAAATTTTCATGCCAACCAGATAGTGTAAGGGCATATGGCATAGGCATATGGTAACGCGTCAGGGTTGGGGCTAGGCCCCAACCCTTAAATCCGCCCAATTAACAACCATTCAAACTTAAATATAACCCAAGCCATATAGTGGTAAGCAACAAAGTGCGAACGGGTAGTGTAGACCCCCCTTCTCTCCAAGGGCTACACGATCTCTCGGTCTAGGATCGTTCACAAGACTGAGCTGAAACAACTCTTTGATTCCCTGCTGAAACCTCCAAGAAACAATCCACAGGTCTTTATAAAACTCCTCCTATGTGAATTAACACTGGGCACAAGCCTTCTCCACGTGTCCAGTGACTATGACCACGAGCCTAACCAAAAGGCGCTTCATGGCTTCGTATGTCCAAGATTTGTATGTGAGCCATCCTTGACTCTCCCGACTCCCAAACTCCAAACTAGGAGTATAGTGAGTACTAACTTCGTTCACGTGGACCCCTCTGATATGACCTCGGGCTATGACCCTGGGCTTAACTCCTTTAAGCGGTTTGGGTTCTTTCACTTCGCAACTTCGGGTATTCAAATGTGAGCTATCCAACCCTTCCAACTTCACGAGTTCCAAACTAGGGCTTAATAATACTAGCTCCTTTTCTTAGCCTCCGTTAACATGACCCTTCTCTATGACTTGGGGCCTAGCTTCCAAGCGCTATGGGATTTTGTATTTCACAAACTCGTGAAATAGATCTCCTCCCTTTCCTCGAAGTTTGAATTTTCAATGAAAAGAACCAACAGTTCAATCTTCCCTTAGATCGACAACTCCTATCTCTCCTGAAATTTTGAGTGTTGAATAACTCTCTCCCTTATCCTCCTCGCAGGTTTTCTAGATCTAATGGTGCACGACTATTAGCGCTTCTCCCTCCAAGAGTCTCTATCATCTGTCCAATTCTCAATAGCTCCTTGCCAAATAACTTGGCATCAACCCTTCTGAGCTTGAATTCTTTCTTGACTTGAAATATTTCAATTGTTTCAAAGGTCTCAACAGTGTTTTCCCTCTTGAGATTTTGTCAATGAAATTTGAATTCACATTGGCGCACAATTACGCTCCTGCGTGCAAACTTGCACTATTCCTCCCTGAGATTTTAACTTACTCAGTCTCCAAGGGATTCAACCCTTCTGTGTCTTTCAAAAGACTTTATGATTCTCTCCTGGCACACTCTGTGCTCGACCTTCTGATCTTTTGAACTTAGAATAAGTTCGCCTCTATGCGCATTCCTTGCGCTTAATATGCACACTTTGCATACAAAAGTTCCACGCTATCTCTTCTGAGCTTTGAGTCAAAGAAAGACTCTCTCACACACACTCCTTGCATTCGATATGCACTCCTTGCATGAATTACAGAAGAGAAACACTTGAAACTTATTCAATTCTTCATAAATTCATTTATTCACCATGAACATCACACATCCATAAAACACATAACAATAGTAAAACTCTGAAACAATATCAACACTCTACAACTGGATCAATTTCCTCTGTTCTATTCATTTTAAGAAAACAAAAAACACTTGATTACACTACTATCTCCTACAGTCATTACAATGAAAACTTGCTTGAGGACCCAGATCTTCCTCACTCTTCGTCCTCCTATCTAAAATCACTCTAGCAATTACCTACTCAACTTAATTAATGCAACCTAATGACTAATACAGGATAATATCCTACACCTGTAATATATTACAGTCGTTTAAGGATTTGCAATGATCCGTCAATTCAAAATGGTGGTCTGACTTTACATACAGCTAATTAATTAACGAGATATTCAAAAAGTTATCCACACTGCTACCAAGCTGGCTAAGAGTCGGTTTGGCTCTTTCAATGCGTTGAAGTGTCGACTTTGCCTCCACGCCCGCTTTTCTTTGATTTGATAGCGATGCTCCTGCATCATACACCTCTGGCCCAAATATTCATGGACTCCTGTCCATGAGCTCTCGCATTGTTTTACCATGCTTCAAAATATCAAGTTCAGTTACCCAACTTGAATCTTCTACAGGGTGATCCTTCCGATTTACCAAAGATTTAGGATGCATCTTTCTTCTGGTTTTCCTTCCAACTCTCTATTTTAATATTTTCTCCATCTGAGGTTTTTCTATTGTGGGTATCTGTTCTTCCCATTGAATCTCTTCTTGATCATGAAATTCTCCTATGTCATCTCTATTATAAGGATACAAATATGCAACGTTGAATGTCGGTGATATTCCAACATTGCCCAACAACTCTATCTCATAAGCATTTGCTGCAAATTTTCTAAAGATCTAACATGGTCCTATCTTATTCATCTTCAACTTATTATATGTTCCTCTTGGAAACCTTTCCTTCCTCAAATGAGCTAAAACTTCATCTCCCACTTCAAATTGAACTTCCCTTCTTTTTTGATCAACTATGTCCTTATACTTTTGATTACTATCTTGTATCTGCCTCCTAAATTGATCATGAAGTCTTTGCATTTTTGTAGAAAAATCTTATGCTCCAGTGCTCCTGAATTCATATTGTTTTAACTCTCTCAATTTTACAACCCCTCTTGGTTTTCTTCCATATACTATCTCAAATGGTCTTTTTCCAGTTCTCCTGTTAACTGAATTGTTAAATGCAAATTCTGCATGTGCTAGAATCTGATCCCACTAGTGACCTTGTTCAGTGACTAAACTCCTTAACAAATTTCTCAGACTCTTATTCACCATTTTAGTCTGTCTGTCTATCTAAGGGTGATATTTTGAACTAAAATATAAATTAGTTCCCAGCCTCTTCCATAGAGTCCTCCAAAAGTGTCCTACAAACTTAATGTCCCTATCTGAAACTATACTTCTGGACAATCCATGTAATCTCACAACTTCTCTGAAAAACACATTGGCTATGTGTGTAGCATCATTTGTCTTTTGGCATGGTATGAAATGAGTCATATTAGAAAATCTATCGACCACAACAAATATGGAATCCATACTAATTGCGTTCCAAGGCCTTTCTGGAATAGACAATGGTTGATACAAACTGGTATTTTGTCTCTTTCCTTTTGCATGTTGATAAATCTTACATCGATCTACAAATTTCTTCACATATACCCTCATACCTAGCCAATAATACAAACTACTCCGTTGTGCAAATGTTTTGTCATGACCAAAATGTTCGGCTAAACCTCCACTATGTTTTTCTTTCAATAAATTATCTCTCATTGAACATCTTGGCATGCACAATTGGCTTCCTTTAAACAACAATCCATCCTCAATTAAATATTCTTCCCATAAATTGTTATCCCTCAACAAAGGATTTTCATATGCTTCATAAGCCTCCTTAAAATATGGATCTTCCTGATACATTTCTTTAAGGTGCTCAAATCCTAATGTCTTGACTTGAAATTCTTGTATAGCCAAACTCCTCCTGCTCAAAGCATCTGCAACTTTATTAGCACTTCCATAAATATGTTTAATGACAAAATTAAAATTTTGCATGAATTCTACCCACTTAGCATGCCTCTGATTCAACTTCTCTTGCCTAGTAATAAATTGCAAAGCTTGATTATCACTATACAAGACAAACTCTTTTGGAATTAAATAATGTCTCTATTTCTTCAAAGCTTGAATCACTGCATAAAACTCCTTGTCATACGTAGAATATTTCTCCGTAGCATCATTCAAATTTTCACTAAAATAAGAAATTGGCCTATTATCTTGACTCAAAACTGCTCCAATGGCTATTCCACTTGCATCACACCTCACCTGAAATGTTTTTCCAAAATTTGGTAAAACCAAAATTGGTTGTTCTGTTATCTACTTTTTCAAAACTATGAAGCTTTTCTCAACCTCCTCTGTCCAATTAAAATACTTATTATTCTTTCTCATAGTGTCCATTATGGGTGCACATATACCACTAAAATTTCTGATAAACTTTCTATAAAAACTTGCTAACCCATGGAAACTTATCACCTCAAATATGATCCTTAGTGATGGTCATTCTTTGATTTCTCTCACCTTCTCTGGATCCATCTTAAATTCATTTGAAGATATCACAAAACCCAAATATATGAGTTATGTACTCATAAAAGAACTTTTATTCAATTTTATTAACAAATTTTCTTGTTGCAATCTTCTCATCACTAATGTCAAGTGCTTTAAATGTTCTTCCTCTGTTTTGCTGAAAATTAATATATCATCTAGATATACAATGAAAAATATACCTATGAAGTCTTTCAATACCTCATTCATCAACCTCATAAATGTACTTGGAGCATTTTTCAATCCAAATGGCATGACTATCCATTCAAACAAACCTTTGTTTGTCTTGAATGTTGTCTTCCATTCATCTCCCTCTCTCATTCTTATCTGATGATATCCACTCTTCAAGTCTGTTTTCGAAAAATAGCTTGCTCCACTCAAACAATCCATCAAATCATCCATCCTCGATAAAGGGAACCTATACCTGATGGTAATCTTATTGATGGCTCTGGAATCTGTACACATTCTCCATCCTTCATCCTTATTTGGACTTAATATAGTTGGCACTGCACACGGGCTTAGAATTTCCCTGACTAAACCTTTATCGAACAACTGATGAACTTGATTCTTAACCTATTCATTATCTCGTGTCAACCTATACGCTTCTTTGTTTGGTAAACTGGCTTCTGGAATCAAGTTGATATGGTGGTTGATACTTCTAATGGGTGGTAATGAGTGAGGCAACTCATCCACTACTATGTCAACAAAATTCTCTAACAATTCTTGGATTTCTTTAGGTAAATCATTCATGGAAGTATTGGTAAGGATAACTCTCATCTTCCTCACTACAACAAATTGCATTTCTTGATCTTTCTTGATTTCCTTCAAGAGTTCCTTCCCACTCATGAGAAGTATTCTTGTGTTGGCTTCTTCCTTTTCTTTCTTCTCTTATATTGGCAGTAGCATGTGGGTTCTACCATTTTTTTACAGAGTATAAGTAGTCATCATCCTATCATGAATGACATTCCTATCAAACTACCATGGTATCCCCCACAAAATATGACAAACATCCATGGGAATTACATCACATAGAATCTCATCTTTATAGCCTCCTATTTTAAATTCAACTTTGCATTGTTGACTTACCATTACTTGATGTCCTTTCTGCAACCACGATACTTTATATGGACTTGGGTGTGCATTTGTCTCTAGCTCCAGCTTCTCCACCATTTCTGTAGATACTAAATTATCAGTGTTTCCACTATCTATAATCATTTTTCAAACTTTGTCCCTTGTTTTACAAGCAAACCTAAACAACCTCGTTCGTTGAACTGAGCCTTCTATTTCCTTCTATGACTTTAGAAGAAATTTCCTCATCATAAGGTTTTGTCCTCCTTCTATTGCTTCTACTTCCACATTCTTCTGGGCTTCAGAAATGTGTGATTCTCCTCCTCCTTCTTTCTTCCTCTCGGGGAATTCCCAAGACATGTGTCATGTCTTTCCACAGGAATAACATTTAACTCCACCTCCTCTACCTCTTCCTCTTCCTCGAGGAAAAGAATTTGTCCCACCAAATGGTAGTCTTCAGGAACTTCCTCCTCTTTCAAAGTGAACATATGATTTCTAAGTCTCGTCCTTGGTTTTCGGTGCCTTATCATAGATAATTATCTTACCTCTATTTGAACCTCTTCTTCTATTTCACTGACTCTATTTTTTAGCTAATTTTTCTTCTTCCTTCAATGCAATCTGGTAAGAATATTCCATTGTCCTTACAATCATCATGTTAATCTCATAATGGATTTCATACCTCAAGCGATTTATATACCTGGAAACTTTTTCATCATCCTTCTCTCTTTTTCCAATCCTAATATTCAACCTATAGAATTCTTCTTTATACTCTTTCACTGTCATACCCCTCTGTCTCAAGTTCTGCAACTTTCTGAATAGATCTATCTGGTAATCCTTAGGTATGAATTTAGCCTTTAGTTTGGCTACCATCCTATCCCAATTCTTTATATTTTGTTTGAATTTTCTCCTTCTCTTTTCCTGCGGTTCATCCTACCACAGTGTTGCATGTCCTTTTAATATGGTGACAACATGTCTCACCTTCCTTCCTTCGTCGAAATCTTCATAGTTGAAATAATTTTCCATGGACCTTATCCAGTCCAATAGCTCTTCGACATCCAAGTTACCTTCATACATTGGGACTTCCATCTTTTCTCTAGCTCCCAACTTCACAAAAACTTTCAAGAAGCATTCATATCCTGCATCTTCCCTTGTAGCTTCTTCAACTTCTATTTCTTCACTCTTTGCATCACTGACGTCTCCAGTGGTAGATTTTCTCCTTTGCATTTCTTCCATCGCTTCCAATCTTGCGTGAAGTTCTCTCAATTCCCTTCCTACTGTTGGGTATGTGTTATATTCTTTGCATGTGTGTGTGTGTGGATGCGTCAGATATGACAATTAATCCCGGATTAAGGGATTAGGGTTTTGGTATCTACGGAATACCTAAAAACATTGTATATATTGTATGGCGAATGGTGAAATTCGATATAA
>ML802320.1:246969-271672 GCA_009831015.1 Picea engelmannii
GTTGGGTATGTGTTATATTCTTTGCATGTGTGTGTGTGTGGGTGCGTCAAATACGACAACTGTGTCTGACGATCCCCACACCTAGAGATCTGTCGTTGTGCTGGGCGCTTCCTAAGGGGGGGTAGGTATGCCCCCCCTAGTTACGCGCAGCGTTCGGCACCGGGCGGTAGACCGGGGCCGATGGGGTTCGGGGCAACGCCCCGATTTTTTTTTTTTGGGGCGGTTTTTGCTATTTTTAGCGGATTTTGCTATTTTTTGCTGATATGTAAATTAATCCCAGATTAAGGGATTAGGTTTTTGGTATCTACGGAATACCTAAAAACATTGTATATATTGTATGGCGAATGGTGAAATTCGATATAATGAAAATAAGAAAGGTTTTCCCGGTTGAGGGTTTCCGGTAAAAATCTTTGTGTACTCTGTGTATGAGCCATTGATTAATTTATGTATTTCTTAAGAATCTATATGCATTTATTTACTTCGCAGGTTTAAAACTTACACCTACAATACAGTTTACTATAGGTGGATCTACGTGTATCCTTGGCGACATTATTTCAAATCCTCCTAACACACAGAATACAACTTCAAATTTTTATTTTTTTTAGGCTCTAATACCACTTGGTGCAGACCCCCCTTATCTCCAAGGGTTGTGTGACCTCCTAGTCTAGGATCGTTCACAATATTGAGATGAAATAGCTCTTCGATTCCCTGCTGGAACCTCCGAGAAACAATCCAAATGTCTTTATAAAACTCCTCCTGCACGAATTAAAACTGGGCGCAAGCCTTCTCCACGTGTCCACTGACTATGACCATGAGCCTAACCAAAAGGCGCTTCGTGGCTTCGTATGTCCAAGATTTGTATGTGATCCATCCTTGACTCTCCCGTATCCCAAACTCCCGAACTCCAAACTAGGAGTCTAGCGAGTACTAACTCTGTTCCCGTGGACCCCTCTGATATGACCTCGGGCTATGACCCTGGGCTTAACTCCTTTAAGCGCTTTGGGTTTTCAAACTTCGCAACTTCGGGTATTCAAATGTGAGCTATCCAACCCTTCCAGCTTCATGAGTTTCGAACTACGTCTTAATAATACTAGCTCCTTTTCTTAACCTCTGTTAACATGACCCTTCGCTATGACCTGGGGCCCAACTTCCAAGCGCTACAGGATTTCGTATTTCGAAAACTCGCAAAATAGTTCTCCTCCCTTTCCTCGAAGTCTGAATTTTCGATGAAAACAACCAATGATTCGATCTTCCCTTAGATCGACAACTCTTATCTCTCCTGAACTTTTGAGTGTTGAATAAATATCACCCTTATCCTCCTCGCATCTTTTCTAGATCTAATGATGCATGACTATCTGTGTTTCTCCCTCCAAAACTCTCTACCGTCCATCCAAGTTCTCAATATCTCCTTGCCAAATAACTTGGCATCAACACTTCTGAGCTTGAATTCTTTCCTAACTTGAAATATTTCAATTGTTTCAAAGGTCTCAATGGTGTTTTCCCTCTTGATCTTTTGTCAATGAAATTTGACTTCACCTTGGCGCACACTTACACTCTTGCGTGAAAACTTGCACTATTCCTCCCTAAGATTCTAACTTACTCAGTCTCTAAGGGATTCAACCCTTCTGCATCTTTCAAAAGACTTTTTGATTCCCTCCTGGCACACTCTGTGCTCGACCTTCTGAGATTTTGAACTTAGAATAAGTTCGCCTCTATGCACACTCCTTGCACTTAATATGCACACTCTACATACAAAAGTTACACGCTATCTCTTCTGAGATTTGAGTCAAAGAAAGACTCTCTCACACGCACTCCTTGTATTCGGTATACACTCCTTGCATGACTTACAGAAGAGAAACACTTGAAACTTATTCAATTATACATAAATTCATTTATTCACCATGAACATCACACATCCATAAAACACATAACAACAGTAAAACTCTGAAACAATATCAACATTGTACAACTGGATCAATTTCCTCTATTCTATTCATTTCAAAAAAAAAAACACCTGATTACACTGCTATCTCTTACAGTCATTACAATGAAAACTTGCCTAAGGACCCAGAGCTTCCTCGCTCTTCTTCCTTCTATCTAAAATCTACAACCTATCACTCTAGCGATTACCTACTCAGCTTAATTAATGCAACCTAATAACTAATATGGGATAATATCCTACACCTTTAATATATTATAGTCGTGTAAGGATTTACAATGATCCATCAGTTCAAAATGGTGGCCCGACTTTACATACAACTAATTAATTAATGAGAGATTCAAAAAGATCTTCACACTACTACCACACTGGTTAAGAGTTGGTTTGGCTCTTTCAATGCATTGAAGTGTCAACTTCACTTCCACGTCTGCTTTTCTTTGATTGTATAGTGATGCTCCTACATCAACGGGATGGTAGCTCGGCCCTACCAAGTCATTCCCGCCCAGACCGAAGGTCACGGGTTCAACTCCCCAGGAGTCCATACAATTTTACAAACCATTGACCAATAGAGGGGTGCCATGTGGAAGCCCAAGATTGGGCCATGTGGCACCATACCACTTGCCCACAAATTGCCACGTGTCAACAAATCATTCGCAAAAATAAATTCCACATGTCAAGCGCTGATTCGACCACCTGTCTACCCAGTCAGCATGCCACTGTACTTGCCACGTCACTGTACAGACGTGCCACGTGTTACCCTTGCAGTGGTGACACATGTCACAATATGACTGGTCCACGCAACTTCCAACGCATAACTACCACGTCACTTTTACAGGCATACGGACTATATGGTAAACTACCACATCAACACTGTACGAATTGTACAGTCAGCAAAAATTTTGCATGTTTGGCAAAACAAACATATTGTGATATCTTCTGCATACGACGTTTATTTGAGCCCATTCAAGTTGTGTTGTGTTCGTATCAACTAGGTATACGCACACGTCCGTTTTGAATCAACTCTAAGAAATTTGATTTTAAGGCCTTCCTAAACCCATTTTGGTTCCTGGATCCATTATGGATCACACCTCCCCACTAAAGACCTTTTGATCCTCCAAAAGGATATAAACCAATCATCAAGTGCGGGATCGTCCACCCCATTTGTTCTCGGTATTTAAACTCTTTCCTTTGCACCTGTCTCATCAAGATCAACTGTAAGACAACCATGATAACTAACATCATATTGTTATCCACTTGTACTCTGTCACATATTACTAAAGCCACTATCATCCATGTTGACAACATTACTAATGATAACATCATAAATATGACTGCAAATGAGCTAATATGTTTGTAATACTTGCATGACATTAGCTTATCTTGAAACAAAGTATGATTGAACTTCCATTCTACAATCATCTCATGTTCTTGCTTAAGATCAATTACTTGATTTGGCACAATTATAGGTGAGTTGTTTGCATGAGATTCCTTCCTTAATTGTTCCATTATTTGAAGAGATTGATTTTCCTTTAAATGATGATCATGTACCACATATTCTTTTCATGCTTTGATTAAGTGATATTGATTATGTTCCCTGTGTATAATATTGTTTTGTGATCATACAAATAAGGACTGCCTAAGACCATTCTACATTCATTGAGTGGCACCACATCACATATTACCTCACCCACAAACTTAGATGAAATTGCAAACTTTAATGTGCATTGCTTTGTTATGTGCAATTCATGATTGTTGCTTATCCATTTAAGTGAGTAAGGTTTATGATGCATCTGAGTGTTTAATCCCAATTGTTTAACCATTTCCTCTGAGATCAAGTTAGATTGAGATCCATTATCTATCAATGTGTCAACCTTAGTATGTCTCATAATGATCCTTATGTGAAACAATTTACTTCTAGAATCAAATCCATCACCAATTTTACCTGTCAAACCAACCGCTGAGATTTTAGATTCATCACCCGAATCTGATCCCAAGTCTGTTGGTCATATTGTTGATGCAACTGGTTGCCTCCCTTTCATATCTTTGAACCACTTTGGTGTCTTCTCGAGATTCAATTTCTAGCAATGGTCCTCATCATGCCCTTCTTTCTTGCAATGCTTACAAGAGAGCTTCTCTTCCTTTCTTGCCATTGAATTTTCCTTCTTGCCATTCCCCTTCCTTTTGTCCTCTTTCTTTGAAGACGATTCCCCGGATACATAAACTCCTATTTTCCCTGCCTCAATATATGTTGCTTGAACAGAAACCTCATCAAGATTAGTAGGTCCAAACATAAATACAGTGTTTTGAATATGTGCAGGTAAACCTCCTATATACTTCATAAGAGTTTCTTGGGTATGTAAAGGAATATATAACATTAATGTCATTTTACGAAATCCATCTGTGTATTCTTACATTGTTTGTCCCTTTCTTAATTTAAGACCTTTCCATTCAATTAAAGCCTTATCCTTATAACCCAAACGATAACATTTCTTTCTAAGTGAAGCAACATAAACTTTCCATGATGGAAATACATTACCTACTTGTTGTGTGCCATTTTGCAACTTGTTTTTCCACCAGATGAAAGTTGTGCCTACAAGTCGAAGCGATGCCAAATTGATTTGAGTGGCCTCATCCTTGATTTGTTGCACACTGCAATAAACCTCCATCTGTCTGACCCAATTATCAAGCCTCTCTGCATTGACTTCACCATCATACATAGGTAATTCAAATTTTACATCAAGATTAAGTAAAGGCATTTCTTGTTTATTTTTATGTGAATGTTTTTTTATAGTGGATTTAGAACTGGAACTTGAAAAAGAAGAAGTTGATGGAGAAGAAGGAGGTGAAGGAGGAGTTTGAGGAGGATCCTCTCCTTCTTCACTTTTCACCTTTGAAGATTCACCTAGAATTAGTCTCTTTTGTTCCAAGTAATCCTCATATAGAACCTTCATTATCTTCGACATGGCGAAGAAAGTCTTTCGAAACTCCTTCTCATCATGAGAAATCCCCTCTTTCGATGCCATCTTCTCACTTTGAGAATTTATATTTCTCAATCCAATCTCAGGATTCTCTTCAACAAGCTCACCTTCACCATGATTCATTTTTTCCCTAGTAATCATGCAAACTCAAAAACCAACCGTCAACTAGATTTGATACCACTTGATCTGAAAAGATCTTTTAAAGACAATGGTTGAGTTTTAAAACATGTGTTAAATTACCATTTAGGAATTGAATGAAAGAGAAAGAATTAATGATGAAACATGACATCCATAATGAAATATATAGTTCTCGAAATAATCATAAAGGAACAAAAAAGTTGATAACGGATTTCGGCAATCTCGCCTACGTCTCTAGGCCTTTGTCTCAATGGGTGAGGCTTTCTTATTTCTCTTCAAATATTTAAATGTACATCATAAAAGTTCCAAATTGATTACAATCTTATCTGGTTTTGTTCATCCATATCTGAAGAACACATCAAAACTGACGGCACTGAAAAATGGATGAACAAATCTCCCAAAAATGGCCCGCAAAGGTGCTCTCCTCAATAGCTTCCCTACATAAAAATGGATTTGGCTCAAAAATTCTTCAGCATTTTCATGTTTTTAACCTCTTCCTAGGATGTCAAGAACCTATGGTTTATATAGGCTTGAATTTGGCAACAAACCCCCAAGATCTGGCCTCAAAAAGAGCTCCAGATCCTCCAAAAATGGACTAAATCCATCCAAAAGTGTTGAAAAATCACAAAAAAACTTAATTGTATGGTATAAAAACCCAAAATTGGTAAATGTTAGGGTGCATCCCCCTTCACACGGGCTCATGGTCACTTGCGTGCCTCCATGTGGCCCTGGGATAGGCTGGTGCTGGCCCTTATCCCGTAGCTCTCGGCCTTTGGTCGCACGTGTGGCCATATGGCCTCCCCTTAAGCCCCCACACACTCGAATCAATTGCTAGCCCCTTGGTATATACGCACTTGGTCACGCCCTTGGACGACAGGCTAGCTCGGCCAGCTGGGCATTATTCCCTCTTATCCATGCTAATCAATGGAGGTCCGAGTCATATGGTTTGTTACATTTAATATGGTCATATGCACTAGGTATATGTAACAATTTTCGCGCCAATCGGATAGCGTAAGGGAATCTTTCATAGGCATATGGAACATGTCAGGGCTAGGGTTAGGCTCCAGCCCTTAAATCCTCCCAATGAACAACCATTTAAACTTAAATATAACCCAAGCCATATAGTGGTAAGCAACAAAGCGCGGCCCAGCTGGTAGCCCGGCCCTACCAAGTCATTTCCACCCTGACCAGAGGTCACGGGTTCAACTCCCCAGGAGACCATACAATTTTACAAGCCATCGACCAATAGAGGGGTGCCACATGGCAACCCAAGACTGGGCCATGAGGCACCATACCACTTGCCCACAAACGGCCATGTGTCAACAAATCATTCACCCAAATAAATGCCACGTGTCAAGCGCTCATTCGACCACCTGTCTGCCCAGTCAGCATGCCACTGTACCTATCATGTCACTGTATGGATGTGCCATGTGTCACCCTTGCAGTGGTGCCATGTGTCAAAATATGATTGGTCCACGCAACTTCCAACCCATCACTACCACGTCACTTGTACAGTCGTACAAACTGTACGGTAAGATGCCACATCATCACTATACGGACTGTACAGTCGGTAAAAAATTTGTCTATTTAGAAAAATGAACAAATCACGATATCGTCCACATACGACATCCATTTGAGCCCATTCAAGTTGTGTTGGGTTTGTATCGACGAGGCATGCACCCGTCTGTTTTGAAGACATTATGAGCACTTTGATTTTTAGGCCTTACTAGACCCATTTTGGTTCTTGGATCCATTTTGGATCACACCTCCCCACTAAATACCTTTTGGCCTCCAAAAGGATACTAACTGGTCATCAAGTGTGGGATAGGACACCCCACTTATTATGTGTCTTTAAACTTTGTCCTGTGCACCTGTCTCATCAATATCAACTGTAAAACAACCATGATAACTAACAACATATTGTTATCCACTCTTACTCTATCACATCTTACTGAATCCACTATCATCCATGTTGACAACATTACTAATGATAACATCATAAATATGACTACAAATGAGCTAATATGTTTGTAATACTTGCACAACATTAGCTTATCTTGAAGCAAAGTATGATTGAACTTCCATTCTACAATCATCTCATGTTCTTGCTTAAGATCAATTACTTGATTTGGCACAATTATAGGTGATTTGCTTGCATGAGTTGCTTCCTTAATTGTTCCATTGTTTGAAGAGATTGATTTTCCTTTAAATGATGAACATGTGCCACATATTCTTTGCATGCTTTGATTAAGTGATATTGATTATGTTCCCTGTAGAAGATTTTTTTGCGATCATACAAATAAAGACTGCCTAAGACCATTCCACATTCATTGAGTGGCACCACATCACATGTTATCTCATCCACAAACTTAGATGAAATTGCAAATTTTAATGTGCATTGCTTTGTTATGTGCAATTCATAATTGTTGTTTATCCATTTAAGTGAGTAAGTTTTATGATGCATCTGAGTGTTTAATCCCAATTGTTTAACCATTTACTTTAAGATTAAGTTAGATTGATATCCATTATCTATCAATGTGTCAACCTTAGTATGTCTCATAATGAGCCTTATGTGAAAAAATTTACTTCTAGAATCAAATCCATCGCCAATTTTACCTGTCAAACCAACCGCTGAGATTTTAGATTCATCATCCGAATCTGATCCCAAGTCTGTTGGTCGTGTTGTTGTTGCAACTGTTTACCTCCCTTTCCTTTCTTTGAACCACTTTGGTCTCTTATCGGGATGCAATTGCCAGCAATGGTCCTCATCATGCCCTTCTTTCTTGCAATGCTTGGAAGAGAGCTTCTCTTCCTTTCTTGCCATTGAATTTTCCTTCTTTACATTCCACTTCCTTTTGTCCTCTTTCTTTGAAGACGATTCCCCAGATACACCAACTCTTGTTTTCCCTGCCTCAATGTATGTTTCTTGAAAGGAAACCTCATCAAGATTAGTAGGTCCAAGCATAAATACAATGTTTCGAATATGTTCAGGTAAACCTCCTATATACTTCATAAGAGTTTCTTGGGTATATAAAGGAATATCTAACATTAATGTCATTTTATGAAATCCATCTATGTATTATTGCACTGTTTGTCCCTTTCTTAGTTTAAGACCTTTCCATTCAATTAAAGCCTTCTCTTTATAACCCAAAGGATAAATTTTCTTTCTAAGTGCAGAAACAAAAACTTGCCATAATGGAAATACATTACCTAATTGTTGCATGCCATTTTGCAACTTGCTTTGCCACCGGATGAGTGTTGTGCATGCAAGTCGAAGCGATGCCAACTTGATTTGAGTGGCCTAATCCATGATTTGTTGCACACTACAATAAACCTCCATCTGTATGACCTAGTTATCAAGCATCTCTACATTGACTTCACCATCATACATAGGTAATTCAAATTTCACATCAAGATTAAGTAAAGGCATTTCTTGTTTATGTTTATGTGAATGTTTTCTTGCAATGGATTTAGAACTGGAACTTGAAGAAGAAGAAGTTGATGGAGAAGAAGGAGGTGAAGGAGGAGTTTGACGAGGATCCTCTCCTTCTTCACTTTTGACCTTTGAATATTCACCTAGAATCAATCTCTTTCGTTCCAAGTAATCCTCATATAGAACCTTCATCATCTCCGACATGGCGAAGAAAGTCGTTCAAAACGCTTTCTCATCATGAGAAATCCCCTCTTCCGATGCCATCTTCTACCTTTGAGAAGTTCTCTTTCTCAATCCAATCTCAGGAATCTTTTCAACAATCTCACCTTCGCCACGATTCATCTTTTTGTTGGTAATCATGCAAACTCAAAAACCAACCGTCAACTAGCTCTGATACCACTTGATCCGAAAAGATCTTTTAAAGACAAGGTTGATTTTTAAAACACGTGATAAATTACCATTTAGGAATTGAATGAAAGAGGGAGAATTAATTATGAAACATGGCAGCCATAATGAAATATACAGATCTCTAAATAAGCATAAAGGAACAATAAACCATAAACAACAATGTTGATAACATATTTCGGCAATCTCGACTACGTCTCTGGGCCTTTGTCTCAGTGGGTGAGGTTTTCTTATTTCTCTTAAAAGATTCAAATGTACATCATAAAAGTTCCAAATGGATTACAAACTAGTATGGTTGTGTTATGCCAAATCTCAAGAACCCATCAAAACTGACGGCATTGAAAACGAATGAATGAAGCTCCCAGAAATGACCCACAAATGTGCTCTCCTCAATAGCTTCCCTACATAAAAATGGCTTTGGCTCAACAATTCTTCAATATTTTCTTGTTCTAAACCTCTTCCCAGGTTTTCAAGAACCTATGGTTCATATAGGCTTGAATTTGGCAACAAACCCCCAATATGTGGCCTCAAAAAGATCTCCAGATCCTCCAAAAATGGACTAAATCCATCCAAAAGTGTTGAAAAATCACAAAAAATCTTTATTATATGGTATAAAAACCCAAAATTGGTAAATTTTAGGGCCCATCCCTCTTCACGCGGGCTCCTGGTCACTTGTGCACCTCCATGTGGCCCTGGGCTAGGTTGTCGTTGGCCCTTAGCCCTTATCTCTCAACGTTTGGTCCCAGGTGTGGCCATATGGCCTCCCCATAAGCCCCCACGTTCCCGAATCTATTGTTGCCCCCTTGGTCTCCAACCACCTATTCATGTCCTTGGTCAGTGGGCTAACCCAGCCGACTGGGCACTATCCCCTCGTATATGCGCTAATAAATGGAGGTCTACGTCATATGATGTGTTACATTGTAACACCCCCACGCTTTGTGCAAGAACTAGTTAAAATTTCTCGTTCACAAGCCAAACTAGCTCTTCGATTTCCTGCTAAAATATCCCTATTTGATCCACATGCCCTATTGAAACCCCACCAGTGTGACCATGCACAAGGCGCGAGCTTCACCTATGCGACCACAAGTTGTGACCGCATGCCTATAAAAAGGCGTTTCGCATTTCTAGACTTCGGGAATTCTGCATGCGAGTCAATCCTGACTCTTGTTTCCCCAAAATCCTGATCTCCATTATCTCCTCCCTTAATATTCCACCCATACGACCAATCTCCACAACCTGGGGCTTATTCTCCAAACTCATCGGGACGTCGTGTTTCGCAAAGTTGGAACACAACCCAACGCCTATCTTTCGAAATCCCAATCCCCAAACTCCCGATATCCCCTCACCCAGATCAACGATCATGGATCTCCTGTGATTTGACGGTTTAGATCAAATCACGAGTTTGGGTCTCATGAGTTCACAAAACTCTACCCTTTAACTTGTTTCAATAGTGAGTCAGTGAAATGTTGATCTCTCGCCATGTGTCTTATTACGATGGACGGTCAAGGAGGGTCCCAATAGATCCTTGGATCTATGATGCAGATTCCATCGCTACTTGCGAAGACTAAAGAAGTTGGGGTGTTAACACCTATGCTCCCTCTTCAAATCTAATGGTCATGACAGACCTTGGATCCTTCCCAAAGGATCTCATCCGTTTGTCTCCCAAACAAAAGGATATTCCCTTTCATTATTTGAACTCGCTATCCTTTCTGAACTTGGGCAACGAAATTCAACCTCTCAGATCTTCGAGCTTCCACAGCTCTGAAACCTTCGAAAATTAACTCCTTCTTGCACAGGGTTCCTAGACCCAGGTCACCTAAACCTTCAGATGATTCTTGGGAAAATTATCCCTACTCTTAGTTGGGTTTCTGGATAAGGGATCGAGTGCATTTCAAAGTCCCTAGGCTACTAACCTGAATGAAGTGCCTTCCTAACTCACCGAGTTAGGAGCTATGACACTGGGGCAAGGTAAACTCGTGGGTTTACCATAGCAGTAGCCATACCAAGGAGCTTACTTTGACTCTGAGATATGATGCAATTCTCTGGGGAAGGTGCTTTTGGGGGATTAAATTAGAACATCACGAGAATCAAGCAGATGGGATGATTCTCAGTGGAATGGACTCATGCTCCAGACTTAATCATTTTATACAGAAACCAACTATGGCATATCAATATACACATTCATCCATTACTTCCAATCTAAAACACCAGGCAATCATTCCACACAGAAACCATTTATGGGCGTATAAACATGAGCATGTATCCATGATATTCAATTCAAAATACAAGGCATAAAACACTTATCAGAACCACAAGGCGTGATGAAACTACTGAGAGGGGTGCTCATTTCCACTTAACCATAGGATCAGTCACTCCCAATGGATTTATCACTGGCCACCCCCAAGCTTAGGCCACAATACTTTGAGATTCAATCTCTTTCTTCCAGCTTAACGAAAGTTAGGGACGAAGGTTACTCTCCTTCTCCCTATATAGGAATGGACAAGGATGAAGGTTACTCTCCTTCTCCTGACTTAGTCTCTCTTCTCTACAATCCCAACTCACTTTTCTCTCTCAATCCTTCCCTGGACCCGATATTTTTCTGCTCTCGTCTCTGCATTCTTCATCGATCCTCTCTACCCACACCACACTTCCTTTCTTGCCTTCCTCAGCAAGATTGTGTGTATCTCTAATTCCCAATCCATTGTCAGGTCCGAAAGCCTTAAAGATGGGCAGTCTGCCCCATCCCCTCATTAACTCTTGCGGAGGTCTTCCCACCTACCAGCCTGACTATAATTCATTTTGGGTCAGAGAGTTGTTCTGATCTTGAGAAATTAAAACCAACATAGTATTGGCTCAGTGGAAGTTAACGCAACCTCTCTGGGCCCCTTCCACCACCTTTTCATCAGCAATCGTGGTCTCTTTTAGCACATCCCCTTCCCATCTATCATGCAACACATATTCAAAACCCTATTTACATTCATCGACCTTTTATACAAAGGTCCATCAAATCAAACGTTCACACCTTTGAGTTTTCCACAGTTCCCTAGCCAATATAGTTATATTTACAAACTCGTGGAAACAGGGTGCTACAATTCCCTCCCCCTTAAAGGAACATCTTCCTTGATTTTCTATCTATCAACATGACGTGTATGTATATAAGTAAACAAAATTGGATATGCATGTTTCATGGCATCTTCCATTTCCCACGTAGCCTCATCTGGGACAAAGTGTTTCCACTGCACCTTGACTTGCGCAATGGTTCGGTTCTTGAGTGAGGTTTCCTTCTTATCTAGTATGCATTGGGGTTCTGGCAGGAACTCTTCCTCCAGTTCCACCTGGATCATAGACTAGTAAATTATATGATTAGCATCATGTATATATTTCTTCAATAAGGAAACATGGAAAACATTATGTTCCTTTACTGTGGGAGGTAGTGCTATTCTATAGGCTACTGGTCCCACTCGATATAAGACTTCAAAGGGTCCACAATACCGAGGTGTCAACTTGGCATAGGCTCCCATCCTCAGGGAACTCTTCTTGGGCCTAACTCTGAGATAGATGTGGTCTCCCGTCTTGAATTCTCTGGGGGTTCTCTTTCTGTCAGCATAACTTTTCTGTCTATTCTGAGCTATTTTCAGATTTCTCTTTATCTAAATCACTTGTTGTTCCATTTCTTTCAACATGTCGGGTCCAATCATAATTTTTTTCAAGGGATCACTCCAACTGACTGGAGTGTTGCACGACCTACCATAGAGGACATCAAAAGGACTCATCTTCAGTGATTCTTGGTAGCCGTTGTTGTAGGAAAATTCCACCAGTGGCAGGTAATCTTCCCACTTTTTAGGTTGATGCATTACATGCATCCTTAGCATGGCTTCTAATATTTGGCTCACTCTTTCTGTTTGTCCATCAGTTTGAGGATGATAGGCTATGCTAAACAATAATTTTCTCTCTAGACCAGTCATCAAGGATTTCCAAAAGTTTGAAGTAAATTTCATTTCTCTTTAAGACACAATTTCCTTAGGCATGTCGTGTAGTCTGAATATCTCCTTCATGAATATGTTGGCAATATCTATTGCCTTGCAACTCGATTTGATGGGAATAAAGTGAGCGGACTTGCTTAATTTTTCGACCACTACCATGATGGCGTCATTTTGTCTAGTTGATGATGGTAATCCGGTGATGAAATCCATGGATATGGTCTCCCATTTCCATTCTGGGATTGGTAGAGGTTGTAATAACCCTGCTGGGTGTCAGTGTTCTTCTTTAACCTGCTGGCATTCTATACATTTAGCTAAGTACTCAGCTGTGTTTTTCTTCAGTCCAGGCCAATAGAATTGTTTCCTGGTGGTCATGATCATCTTCTGGTATCCTGGGTGACCAGTATATGGTCGTTTATGTAGTTCATCCATTATGAACCTCTTCAATTCATCACAGTTTGGAATATACAATCTGTTTCTGTAAGTTAGCAGGCCTCCATCTAGCATCTGGTAGCCTTCATACTTTATCCCTATGGGTTCTTGCTCTAGGTACGAGGTCATAGTCTGGAAGAATGCGTCTATTTATTGTGCATTCTTGACTCTTTCCTTGACATTCGTCTCGCAGGTGCTCACTACTGCCAGGTGAATTGTTTTCATACTTATGCTAAGGGCATCGACCACCTTATTTTCCTTTCCTTTGACATGTTTGATTTCGAAATCAAAATCGCTAAGGAGGGCCATCCACCTAGCTTGTCTAGCATTGACTTTTGGTTGGTCAAACAGGTGTCGCAATCCACAGTGGTTTGTCTGGTCTGTCATAAGTACAAATTTCATACCCAAGAGGTAATGCCTCCACATTTTCAAGGCGTGCACTATGGCGGCCAACTCTAGATCATGGGTCACATAGTTGACTTCATGCAAACTACGCTTCCTTCTTACATAAGGACTCCTTCGAGTCCTTCCTTGCAGGATATGTTCACATGAGGAAGTCATTTTCGGGATCAGCGATCTTCAGCACAGGACCATGGGTCAGAATGCATTTTAGGGACTGAAACCTTTCTTCACATTCTAGTGTCCAAACGAATTTATCCCCCTTCTTCTAGAGGGCAGTGATTGGACAACCAATCTTGGAGAATCCTTTTATAAATATCCTATAGTATCCTGCTAAGACCATAAAGGTTCTGATATCTGAAACATCCTTTGGGGTAGGCCATTCCATGATAGACTTGATCTTGTCAAGGTCTACTGCTACCCCTTCTTCAGATATGACATGGCCCAAGTAATGTATTTTCTTCTGGAAAAAGTCACACTTGTGAAATTTGGCATAGAGATGATGTTCTCTTAGCACTTGAAGCACAAGTCTAAGATGTTCCTCATGTTCCTCTCTATTCTTGGAGTAGATTAAAATATCGTCAATAAAAACCAGTACAAATTTGTCTAGGAATTTGTTGAGTACATTGTTCATCAAGCACATAAAAGTGGCAGGGGCATTGGTTAATCCAAATGGTACTACCACAAATTCGTAGTGACCATATCTCATCTTGAAGACGGTTTTGTGGATGTCTTCACCCTTTATTCGGACTTGATGGTATCCATATCTCAAGTCAATCTTTGAGAAGATGGAAGCACCTCCCAATTGATCGAACAAGTCATCGATTTTGGGTAAGGGGTACTTGTTCTTTATGGTTACCTTATTGAGTTGTCTATAATATATGCACAGACGGAGTGTACCATCCTTCTTCTTCATAAACAGAACTGGTGCTCCACATGGAGATACGTTGGGCCAGATATAGCCTTTGTCGATCATTTCTTTTAGCTATAGTTTAAGCTCGACTAGCTCAGGGGTGCTCATCCTATAGGGTGTCCTAGACACTGGAAACGCTCCTGGTGCAAGTTCTATTGAGAAGTCAATGTCCCTTCTTGGAGGTAGACCTGGTACCTCTTCTGAAAACACATATCTATACTCTCTTAGTATGGGGTGGTCTTATAGGCTTGGTCTATCATCCTCAACCTATTTCAACACTTGTATCGCATATAGAGGACATCCCTTTATGCAATACTTTCTCATTTAAAGAGCTGATATTCATCTCACCGAGAGAGGTTTCTGGATCCCTTGAAGGATTATCTTTCCCCCTTCTTTATTTACACATTCTAAGGTTTTATGGTAACAATACAGCTTAGTTTTATATGCAACTAGCCATTCCATACCAATCAACAAGTCATACGATCCTAGGGGTAGTATGTTAAGGGTAGCTTGGGTGGAAAATCCATCCATAGCGAATTGGTAGGCCAGTATGATCTTCGCTACCTTTCTTTTGGTGCCAGTGGATAACTGTACCAACCATGGCTTGGCATGTTTATGTGGTTGTAATTTACACTTACCAACGGCCTGAGGGGCCACATAACTCAAATTTGAACCAGGGTCAATTAAAATAGACACTAGATGGTTGGCGATCACACCTTCCATCTCCACCGTTGAAGCTTGGTGGTCGGCTTGTTTATTATCCACTACTACATAAATTTGTGGCATACTCCTTGCCACGTCATTGACGGTGGTAGCTTCTTGGACGTTGTAAATTCTCCTAGTGTTCTATTGTCTGTGTGGACAGTCCGTCAGTAGATGTTCTTCTCCACAACCCCAACAATTCAAGGGTTCTTTCTTTGGGTTATCAATCTTTCATGCGGTTGATCCAAGAGGTCTATTTCTGCTTTGGGAAGGGAAATATTGTTGGTGTACACTTCGGGTCGAAAAGATCATCCTTGAATCATTATTATAGTTTTTAAATCTTGGGCATTTAAATCCCTTTTTCTAGAATCCCGAACTATTCTTCTGCTTCTAGCCTTCGCAAGGTTCTGGCCCAAGCCCAAACTATTTATAACAATATCTTGCCTTTTGGATAGTGTCTTCTAGGGTCCTTGGCTCATCAAACTCAATCATGTTCTGATATTCCTTAGGTAGCCCACTGATGAATCGTTGCACCTTGGCCTTTTCTTATTTTATGTAGGGTACATACCTCAGAACCTCAAGGAATCTGCTGACATATTCCTCTATAGTGAGTTGCCCCAACTTGAGTTCATAGAATTCTTTAGTATTTTCATCGAAATACTTTTCCGAAAGATACTTCTTCTTGAAGTATTTTTCAAACCATTCCCAAGATAGGTCTTCTTCATGAATCCCTTTCACATTCTTAAGGTCTTCCCACCAAATGGAAGCCTTTCCATTCAGGTTGAAAGTGGCTACTCGGGCCTTCAAGTTTTCCGAGAAGTCATGGACTCTGAAATACTTCTTTAGTCCAAGCAGCCATGCTTCTGCTTCCTCTCCCTTCTTTATCTCACCGTCGAAAGGGGGTGGTTTGGCCTTCTTGAATTCTTCGAGATTATGACTTTTGGAATGCTTCTGTTTTTTCCATTTTCTTTGATAATGTGAACTAATTCTACTACTAAAAGATCCCTCTAAGTCACCAGTTTCCTTTCCAGAGGAATCGTCTGACACTTGTCCCTTATCTCTGTGGTGGACCTTTCTCGAGGTGCTCTTCCCAGTGTGGCCACTTAAAAGACCATGTTTTTGTATTTCGAGTGGACTTCGACTCCTCTTTGTCTGTCGTCGTTCCATGTGAATGGTGTCAGGTCCATGATGTAGTTGTCTTTGTATGTTGGATAAACTCTGCAAAAAGATTGCATTAATTTTCATTTGCTTCTCTTGCTCTTTTATCACCTCTCATTTTCGTCCTTGCAGCTTTGTAGTTCGACCATGATACTTCTCATGGTCTCAGCTATATCCAGAGGGGTCTCTACCGCCCTCCTTTCATCAGACTCTTCATCTCTATTGTGGGAGCCATCACCCAATTTGTGGCGCGTCACCATTCTATACGTTTGCAGTTTCTTGCGGTTGATCGTCCGCTTGCATGCAGACAAAACACTTGTTGTTAGCCAACATTATATTCATTCATAACCAACACCCAATTCACATTTCTTAAATACCTACACACACAGCAGTAATGCATACACAAACAATAGTAAGTTGTCATTCTTTCTATAATAAGGGCTTAACCATATTTTTTAGGAAGGGAGTAAGGTAAGATGTCTCCTTTTAATGTGCTCGTCCATGAGCCCAAACAGGTCGAGTGTTGTAACCATGCTCTGATACAAATTTGTAACACCCCCATGATTTGTGCGAGAACTAGTTAAAATTTCTCGTTCACGAGATGGATTAGCTCTTCGATTTCCTACTAAAATCCCACTATTTGAGCCAAAGGCCCTATTGAAACCCCATCAGCGTGAACATGCACAAGCCACGATCTTCACCTATGAAACCACAGGTTGTGACCGCACGCCTATAAAAAGGCGTTTCCCATTTCAGGACTTCGAGACTTCTGCATGCGAGTCAATCCTGACTCTTGTTTCCCCGAAATCTCGATCTCCATTAGCTCCTCCCTTAATATTCCACCCATACGACCAGTCTCCACTACCTGGGGCTTATTATCTGAACTCATCGAGACTTCACATTTCACAAAGTTGAAACACAACCCAACACCTATCTTTCGAAAGCCCAATCCCCAAACTCTCGATATCCCCTCGCCCAGATCAACGATCATGGCTCTCCTATGATCTGACGGTTCAGATCAAATTGCAAGTTCGGGTCTCGCAAGTTCACAAAACTCTACCCTTTGACTTGTTTCAGTAGCGAGTCAGTGAAATGTTGATCTCTCGCCACATGTCTTCTTACGATGGACGATCAAGGAGGGTCCCGATAGATCCTTGGATCTACGGTCCAGATTTCATCGCTACTTATGAAGACTGAAGGAGTCGAGGCATTAACGCTTGTGCTCCCTCTTCAAATCTAATGGTTGTGATAGACCTCGGATCCTTCCTGAAGGATCTCGTCCGTTCGTCTCCCAAACGAAAGGATATTCCCTTTCGTTATTTTAACTCGCTATCATTTCTGAACTTGCAAAACAAAATTCAACCTCTTAGAGCTTCGAGCTTCCATGGCTCTAAAACCTTCGAAAACCAAATCCTTCTTGCACAGGGTTCCCAAGCCCAGGTCACCTGAACCTTCAGATGATTCTTGGGAAAATTATCCCTACTCTTAGTCAGGTTTCTGGATAAGGGCTCGGGTGTGTTTCAAAGTCCCTAGGCTACTGACCTGAATGAAGTTCCTTCCTAACTCACCGAGTTAGGAGTTATGACACCGGGGCAAGGTAAACTCATGGGTTTACCATAACGGTAGACATACCAAGGAGCTTACTTCGACTCTGAGATATGATGCAATTCCCTGGGGAAGGTTCTTTCGGGGATTAAATTAGAACATCACGAGAATCAAGAAGATGGGATGATTCTCAGTGGAATGGACTCATGCTCCAGGCTTAATCATTTTATACATAAACCAACTATGGCATATAAGTATACACATTCATCCATTACTTCTAATCTAAAACACTAGGAAATCATTCCACACATAAACCATTTATGGGCATATAAACATGAGCATGTATCCATGATATTCAATTCAAAATACAAGGCATAAAACACTTATCAGAACCACAAGGAGTGATGCGACTACTAAGAGGGGTGCTCGTTTCCACCCAACCATAGGCTTAGTCACTCCCAATGTATTTATCACTGGCCACCCCAAGCTTAGGCCATGATACATTGAGATTCAATCTCTTCCAGCTCAACATGAGTTAGGGACGAAGGTTAATCTCCTTCTCCCTATACAGGAATAGACAAGGATGAAAGTTACTCTCCTTCTCTTGACTCACTCTCTCTTCTCTGCGATCCCAACTCACTTTTTGCTCTCAATCCTTCCTTGGACCCGAGAGTTTTCTGCTCTCAATCCTTCCTTGGACCCGAGAGTTTTCTGCTCTCATATCTGCATTCTTCGTCGGTCCTCTATGCCCACACCACACTTCCTTTCTTGCCTTCCTCAGCAAGATTGCATGTGGCTCAAATTTCCAGTCTCTGTTCAGGTCCGGAAGCCTTACAGATGGGTGGTCTGCCCCATCCCCTCATTAACTCTTGATGAGGTCTTCCCACCTACCAGCCTGACTGTAATTCATTTCGGTTCAGAGGGTTGTTCTAATCTTGAGCAATTAAAACCAACATGGTACTGGCTCGGTGGAAGTTAACACAAATGCTTTGGGCCCCTTCCACCACCTTTTCATTAGAAATCGTGGTCTCTTTTAGAACATCCCCTTCCCAACAGTCATGCAACACATATTTAGAACCAATTTACATTCATCGACCTTTTATACAAAGGTCCATCAAATCAAACATTCACATTTTTGAGTTTGTCATAGTTCCATGGCCAATATAGTTATATTTACAGACTGGGGGTAATAGGGTGTTACAATTCCCTCCCCCTTAAAGGAACATCATCCTCTATGTTCTATCTATCAACATGACATGTATGTACATAAGTAAACAAAATCGGATATGTGTGTTTCATGGCATCTTCCATTTCCCACGTAGCCTCATCTGGGCCAAAGTGTTTCCACTGCACCTTAACCTACGGAATGGTTCGGTTCTTTAGTGAGGTTTCCTTCCTGTCTAGTATGTGTTTGGTTTCTAGCAGGAACTCTCCCTCTGGTTCCACCTGAATCACAGACCAATCAATTATATGATTAGCATCATGTATATATTTCTTCAATAAGGAAACATGGAAAACATTATGTGCCTTTTGTTAGAGTCAGAAGTCACTCCTGGATTGCAACAGGAGCAGAGCACGATGCCCATCAGTTTTATGTCACGATTTAATTAAAAGGAGGTGGTTGAATGGAAAGAGACCCAGGAAAGCATCTTTGACTCAGGAAACTAGGCCTGGTATGCAGAAAGCAAGGGAGGTCTTGATCCAACTTCTGTTAGTAAACTGATTAAGGGGTGGTAGATGGAAGACTTGTGAGAAGGATGAACAAGAATGCCTCGAGCGACAGACCTTCAGAAGCTTGAGGATGAAAAACTTAGAAACCAGGATCCTCTTGGTCCAGAGTTTCAAGGAGATGAGGGGTGACTTGATTGGATCCTCCAATTCCAAGTCGTTCAGCGCTAAGAAAATCACAAGAACCAATTAGAAACAATGCAATTGTTACAGTGATCCAACCTACATCATCCTATAACAGCTACAACTCGACTGGATCCTCCAATTCCGAGCTGTTCTAACATAGTAAACAAAGAGATGGAAAATAGGTTGACATCCATAAAGTAAGAAGTCTCCAATGCCTTATGCATTAACCAGAGCGACTAGCGCTGCATCAAAACTTTACAATCGGGAGCCTTGCTCAACCATCGATACCTACAAAAATGGTGAAAATGCCTACATATACTCGAAACAACAACAACATAAAAAAAGAGACACTGCATTAAAAACATTGTGTCTGCATGCCCACTAACAATTTGCACGTGCAGTCTCCGAATGATCGTGCACCTATGGTAGACGCAATCTAACTCCTGACAGTCCTATGGGTGAACCGACGTGCTTTTAATTCATCCCCAGACTTTCCCTTTATGGAGGAGATTATGTCTAACCACCACCAACTCTCACAATAACTACTTCCTTGGGATTAGGAACGGTCCAGCCAACTCTGCACCTTTGGGACGTGGAGGTCCCCTCGTGCTGCCACCTGGATGGGCTGAACAACCTGATGAATAGAGGTAGAGGCCAGAGTGAAGGATGGGGTGTATAATGGGAAGTGGTGAATGGGCAGAGGAAACATGGAGTGTGGGGCTTGAGTGGATCAGGAGAGGTAAGTTGGGAGAAGAAGGGAAGAACACCTGACATGATGTGTCAGGCGAAAATGAGAAAAAGGAAAAAGGGGACCATGAGGGTGAATGGATAGGTGATGGGGAGAGAGGGGGGACACATGGCAGTTGGTAGGAGGATGATAGACTGAGGGGGGGGCATGTTATGAGGTGAAGTGGAAGATAGGAAGCAAGGGAGAGGCAGCTCGGGAGGTGACACGGTGGGGGAAGGCCCCACATTGATTAAAAGCAGAGCAGCTGAGAAGGGTGGGATCGCCTGTGCGTCATTGATCCAGGCGCTTTGATATTGGCCACTGGGAAGATGCGCGCCTGATTCCGGACCCCCCCCCATTATTAAAGGTAGAAAGGCAATGGGGGTCCAGAATTTCCTATGCGTCGTTGATCTGGGTGCTCTGATCGTACCCGTCGGAGAGGTGCGCTCTCGATTCCGGACCCCCCCCCCCCCCCCCNGAATCGGATCCTGACCATAGATATGGGCGTGCGAATCTTCGCCGCCTAGAGGAGCTTGTCGGTTAACCACAGGCACATTTGTGTCCCAAACTTAGGTAAGTGGGTTTTCACCCGCTCCTTTGCATTTTTCTCTCCCTTTACAAGAAATGTTGCTAACATTAGGCTCCATGGGGGATACAGTCGTCCCTGTGATGCTCTAAGGACTCATTTTGCAGTTTCAGTGCCTTGTTGTAGGGCTATGGAGTCATTTATTAAGCCGAAAAATAAAAATAAACAAGGAAACAAAAGGACAATATTTACAAACAAAGGAGCCATCGAAGGCTCAGACAAAACATTTCTTCAAAAAATGCCCATTTACTGGGTTGTTGAAAACTTCTTCACCCTCCAAATCCTATAGCCGATATGTGTTATTTGAGAAAACCTCAGATATTTTGAATGGCTCGATCCACAGGGCTTCAAATTTGTCGTGCTTGCCCTTATCTTGTTTAGGAGCATCCCATTTCAGCACCAGGTCTCCTATCCGAAATTCTTCCTTCTTGGCCTTCTTATCGAAAACCTGTTTGATCCTTTGTTGATGGTCCTGAATTTTATCCATTGCCTACTCCCTGGCCTGCTGGACCTCCACTAGTTGATGAATCCTTCTGATCATGTCATCAGGCTCCTCCTGATGATCCTGGAGGAATTTTGCTACAGTAATGGCTAAATGAGAAGGGAAAACAGCCTCTGCTCCATAAACTAATTGGAAAGGAGAGACACCGATAGATCTCTTCATGGTTACTCAATTGGCCCATAAGGCAAACTTTAATCTTGAATGCCAAGCCTTCTTGTTGTCTTCCAACAATCTTTTAATGATCCTTATCAAGATTTTGTTGGAGGATTCTGCTAAATCGTTGCCCTATGGATAATATGGGGTGGAGTGAATTAGTTTGATCCCGAACTGCTCACAGAACTTGGCTAATGGCTCAGACCCGAAAGCGGCTGCGTTATCAGTGACAATCTTACTTGGGAAGTCGAACCTTGTGATGAGGTCCTCCAGGAACCCAATGATTACCTTGTGGGAAGCATTCCTGGTAGGGATAGCTTCAATCCACTTGGTAAAGAAATCTATAGCAGTCAGGATCCATCTGTGTTGCCCACTGGAAGCAAGGTGAATTTCTCCAATGAAATCTAGGCCCCATTGCTGGAAAGGTCCCAAAACAACCACAAGATTTAGCGGCAAGGACTTGAGATTTTGTTTTCCTGCAAATCTTTGACATTGGATACAGGCTCTAACTCCTCTATGGACATCAACGAACAAGGTGGGCTAGTAGTACCCGACTCTGAGAATTTTGTGGGTTGTGGCCTTCCAGAAGTGGTGCCCTCCACATAGGCTGCTGTGAAATTCAGCCATGATCCTGTTGGCCTCTTGTGAATTCATGCATTTTAAAAGAACCCCGAGGGGGTCTTTCCAGTATAAAATTTGATCAATAAGGCAGTATCTGACTGCCTTGAGCTTCAGAGCTCTTGCTTTGTTTCTTTGCAGGTCGTCTGGAGGCTGCAACTCTTGCAGAAAGTATATGACATCCTTATACCAAGGACATCGAGCCAATGGGGGCTCCCTTTGAGGGTCCATGTCAGACATACGACCCTGCTGAATTCCTGAGCATTCGTTGATGAAACTTATCCCCAAATATTGGAAATTGGCTTCAGCCAACAGCTTGGCTAAACCTTGACCTTTGATCAATTTGGTAGGCTTTATTTCCAAGTCAAACTCTAGAATATTGGCTATCCACTTACTCCTCCTCCCGTCTATGTCAGGCTGAATAAGAATGTCTTTAACAACAGCTGAGGGGACATAAGCTATGATTTTTTATTGCAGGACATAGATTCTAAATGCCTTGAGGGCCTTTACCAGTGCGTAGGCCTGCTTCTCCATAGTGTCATACCTGACCTCGACATCCCTCAATGCTCGGCTGAAATAAGCAATAGGTTGCTCTAGCCCAATCTCGTTTGTCTGTAATAAAACAACAACCACCGTGTCAGGTGAGGCAAAGGAGAAAATAAGGAAATCCTTTGAGTAGTCGGGACTAATAAGCACAGGGGCTTCAGTCAGGGCCTTCTTTATTTGCTCAAAGGAATGTCGCGATTCAGAAGTCTGCCTCACTTCATTTCCTTTCCTTAGCATGGTTGTTATAAGTTTTACCTCCTTAGCAAAGTTAGGCACAAACCTCCTCAGAAAATTAATCTTACCAAGGAAGGATTGGACCTCCTTCTTGGACCTCGAGATTGATAAGGCTTGTATTGCCTCAACTCTGCTAGGGTCAATCATGACTCCTTCCGCTGATACTATGTGGCCTAGTAACTTCACCTCCTGCATGGCGAACAGAGATTTCTTGGGGTGTAATGAAATGCCAAAACCTCTGCATTTCAGGAAAACCTTCCTGAGATGACAACAATGCTCTTTATCAGATTTTGAAAACACTGTGATGTCATCCAGATAGAGGACCAAAAATATATCATTTTCCCCAATGAAAGCTATGTCCATGGCACGTTGGAACATTGCCCCTACATTCACCAATCCAAAAGGCATCTTGGCATACATGAATGTGCCCCATGGAGTGGTAAATGTCGTCTTTTCCCTGTCCTCAGGAAGAACAGAGACTTGATTGTAGCCAGAGAAACCATCGATCATGGAAATCCTGGAGGCTCTTGTTACCCTCTGTAGTATATGTTCAATCTTTTGTAAGGGGTAGTTATCCTTTCGTGAGATCCTGTTCAGGTTTCTGAAGTCTACACAGAGTCTGATTTCTCCATTCTTTTTCCTTACTGGTACCAAGTTGGCCATTCACTCTGAATATCTCAATGGTGCAATGATCTGAGCTTGAAGCAGCTTCTTCACTTCCCTCTCCATGATAGGCAGCAGCATAGGATTGATCTGTCTCAGGTTCTGCCTAAATGGCTTTGCCTCCCCTTTCAATGGTGTTGTAGGAAAATCTCCCCGCGGACAGGTAGATCACCTCTAAGGCTTGACCTTAACCCTAGACAGAAAAATGATTAACGTGGACACTGACTTCCTTTCAAATCCATATAAACTAATGCACGAGAAGGGAGGATAATAGAAGTACCTTTTAATCGACGTTTGTCCCTGCACACTCTGAGTTACTCTCCAATCCTTTGCTCCTCGCTGAGGTCTGTGGAAAAAACAATATACGACCACTTCCTACTCTATTGACATTAGCTTGAAAACAGATCTATCACTAAATGATAAGTTCATGCAACATCAGACACAAACTAGAAAGAAACAGGCCAAGCGTGTCATATTAATGAGAATAACGACAACAGTACTTACAATCGTAGATGCGAATGCGACAGCTTCGTCAAGTCCTCTTCGTCTAACCCTTGCCTGAAATATCCACAACCTGGATAATAGCAGCTTCACTGATCACTCTCCTTTGGCTGACTGTCAGTTTCCTCCAAGGTCATAAGTTTCCTATGTTCAATTCTTCCCCCTTTCCACCATCATAGAGCCTGTTTATATAGGTTAGGAGGGGTCTAACCTCTTGAGTTATGTTTAGAACCAGTTGGGAACCACCTCCTTGGATCAGGGATCTTTTGATGAAACCAAGAATTCGAGCACAACTGC
>ML802321.1:57264-76452 GCA_009831015.1 Picea engelmannii
TATCTGGAATACTTTCTGATGGTGAGGAAAATGTGCCAATGGCCTCTTCTACTGACTACTCCTCAACTGGTGTAGTAGAATTATATGAAGTATCCTCATATGATTTCTTGCAGAATGGATGAATTTTATCATCCTCGATAGGGATTCTAGCAGAAGGACTCCTTCTAGCAGGTGTTTCTTTTGTTGATATCACTATTGATCACATCCTTTCCCTGTCTTCTTTGAGTGTCCACACTAATATTCTCATATCAACATTTTCTTTCCGAATTTGTAGATTGATTTCCTTGAGTTCCTGAAGTCAGGATCTCTTCAAGATTTTACCCATGCTCATTCACAATCCTACAATACAGTCATCTTGCTTTGATACCACTTGACCTGAAATTGGTGCTTAAGATATACACCATGTCTTAGATTATTAACAAGACTGTTTATTAATGTTGCATGTGAAATATGAATAAATAGTTCATTAAAAAAATGATTCAACCAATGAATTTGTAAACAATGAACACAGAACATATGACAAGAACAAGAGAAGAATTGATAACGAAGTTTGGATTATACTCTTAGCCTACCTCTCCAAGCTTTATATGGTACCCCAACTGTCCGCCAACTCATAAACAAAACATAAATGGGTGGAGGGATTAACAAGAAATGCCACTTTGCCATTGTGGTTAGTAGGGTGTTGTTAGAGTTTAGCGTCGAGGAGGTTGTCGTTTTGATCCATCGAAAGATCAACCAACTTTTGACCAAGACTTATTGGCCTAATCTAGGGTGCTGCGTGGAGCCCTGTGATTGGGCCACATGTCACATTTGAATTGGATCGTATACATAGTCAACTACACAATCACCTGTCAACACACTTGCCACATGTCACGCTCAGAGGAAGCCACCTATCTGCCAACTCAAGACAATACTACCACATGTCTGACCCAGAGCCTACCACATCAGTACCACATGTCTATCTATCATTGGGCCACATCATTGTAGGGAATGCCACGTGTCAGTTCGTATAGCCCAATTGTTTTCCACATCAGCCCCTCAAAACGCCAAATATGCATGCCACATGTCAGCCTCCAATGCTGCCATGTCAGCATGATGACATCATCATGATGTCATTTTCCATGTCATGCTGATGTACTGCTGACGTCAGTAGTACAGACTGTTGATTTTGACTTTGAATTTTTTCATGTTTGGGAAAAACTTCATATCGAGACATCTTTCGCATACAGAGGCCATTTTCAAAACCAAATATATTGTCGAAATCATAAAAACGAGCACTACACAATGGTGTTGGTTTTATCCAAATTCGAGAACTTCTATTTTTTGGCTTTTTTGGATCCATTTTGGATCACTTACTGTACTTGCTATCACAATTAAAACATAAACCTTTTTCTTTTCTTTCCTCCAATTTTTGAGGTGTTGACCTTGTAGGTTGAGGTGGTTTATAAGAAGGAACATTATTCTCTCGATAGATGTTAGGGGTGGTTCTTCTAGTAGCCATAGCCAGATTTTTACTTTCAAAATTTCTCACCACCGTGAACGCATTCTCCAATGATTTGGGTTCCTAAAGGAGAACCTCATGTTGAATGTTATCTTTTAAAAATCTTATGAAGACATCAATTAGGTGCTCATCTGGAATATCTGTTACCTTTATATTCAATCTTTGGAAGTTATCAATGTGATCTGCAACTGAACCCTTTTTCTTGAGATTTATCAGTTGGTTGAAGAAGATATTGCTTTGTGTATCCTCATAGCATGCTATCATTTATTCTGTGAAAATGTTCCAAGTGAAAAACTGATTAGGTTTTAAATATAAAGATGTAATTCGTACCTTTTGTGTTTGAGGCACATCCTGTAGATCAAAGAACTGTTGCATATGGAGTATCCATGTGATTGGATCCTTTCCATAAAATTCTCATATCTATCTTAAGAAAGTGGTTGGTCTTCAACCCAAAGATGGATTTTTTCCAATCTTCATTCATCTTCCTTGTGTCCTCATCATGAATTTCATGGGATACATTGTCACTTTAAGGTGAACTCTCTATTAGCAAATTTTTCAACCCTTCCATGATCTCCTCTTTTAATCCATCCATATTAGTATCCATCATCACTTCCATCTTAGCTTCAGTTGAATCCATCATCCTTTGTAGTTCATCTTTTGTTACTACCTTCTTTTGTAAGTATTCTATGTCCTTGCACATTTCTTCACCTTCATAAAGAGTCCAAGTAGGATTGTCTGAGGTCTTATTTGGTGTAAAATTTCCCTTTTTTGGTGGCATGTTGGCCAAGTATCACTGCAAGGTAGGAATTCCTAATTGGCTTAGGCAGAGGTCCTCACAAACAAGGGAGTTTCAGGTGCTATAGCTCTTTGATACATGTGCGGGGTCTAACAATAGTACTTGGCCCAATATATCAGGGAACTAACTAAGGAGGATTGACCATGCCCTTAGCCATACTATCTAACTACCAAGGTACTAGAGAGTGATCTCCCTGAGTGTTGTTCTCAGTGTACTATAGCAACAAGACAAAAAAATGGTTTACTCGGTTGGTCTCAGGATTATAGGGGGTATCTCGATATACACCAGGGACGTGGGAGCTCAAATACATAGTAGTGTTGTATAATACCCAATCATTTGAAAGGGGCCTTCCGATATACTCTAGGTACGTGGAAGAACCACACAGTGCCCAGGTTGTAGCACTGACAAGTAACAACATCTCTTACGTTTAAAGACATAAGAATACATCTGTACCTAAAAAACATAAGATTATCCAAAATTTATGTGATACTCCTTTTATCCTACTTTATTCCACTTTTTGAATCACCCCAATTGGAT
Organism: Picea engelmannii; assembly: GCA_009831015.1. NCBI lineage: Eukaryota > Viridiplantae > Streptophyta > Pinopsida > Pinales > Pinaceae > Picea > Picea engelmannii. The sequence continues at coordinate 60,099 of ML802321.1, forward strand.
CTTCTAGTCAAAACATATGCAAATTTCCAAAAAACAAACACACATTTTAAAACCCTGATTTGGAGACTGTTCTGCTAGCTAACCTTTCTTCTATTGTAGCTCTGCAATTTATTCCCTTATAAGTATAAAATTTCTACCTGAGATAGCCTAATGTTTCTTCTTTCCAACCCCATAGGTTAGACCAATATTGGATTCTCCAATAAAATTTTATGATAACTTTCCCAAGATGTGTTGATTTTTTTCCCTTTCAACAGAGCGAACTTGTACGGACTCCCATGTGTCACTATCTTGAATTTAGAACTTTAAATTCATACCACTACAACTTTGTTCCGTACCCTAACTAATGGAATAGGTATCTCTCAATTTGGAGGTTTGTAGCTTCAGACATAATAGTTTTCCCAAAAGCACCCGTTTTAGACTGAAATTTGGACTGGCCCAAAACCCTAATTTCCTTAGGGAATAACTTTTAGAGTACAATGAATCAAGGGATAAAATTTGTAAAAACTATACTTCACTATTCCTCCTTCGTATTCTCAACATTTTAGAACTTGAAACCAAGCTGAAAAAAATTGGGAGTGAAAAATCCAAGAATACTTGTTTCAGACTAGTTTCAGGACTAGTAAAAAACCTTAACTTGAACAAAATGTATCTCCCAAAATATAATGAAAAAATATATGAAATTTAGAATCAAGTTATCTATATATGTTTCCTATACACCGTTGAATCTACATATCCTGAAACCTTACAGAAAAAAAAATTGTAGCGAAAATTCCAAGAAGACGTTTTTTTGAAGAAGCTAGCCTCGAAGATTGTCTAGCTTTGAAACCAAATGTTAAGAACCAAATATCAAAACATCATGAAAACCTCGGACTAAGTACTCAACGCCTTGAAAAAGAGATAAATTAAGATAATAAACCTCTTCAAGGGGGAAACCTCCTTATACATCATAGAATTTACAATTACCAGATGATTCCAAATGAAAAGGTCTCCTTGGTATATATAGGAGACTAAGAGGTACAATTACAACTAATGGACCCAAGTTGACATAAATAAAACAAATAATGTAATATGACCCAATTAAGGGGTAATGTGCCACAAATTAGGGCTTAACAATGTTGGGACTTATTATGAGTCAGTGAGTCCGCGAGTCCGAAGAAGTGGAAAAATGGTTAAGTGTTGATACTTTTCGAATGAACTTATGAAAGAAAGGTTACAAGACCATGAGTCTGTTAGTCTACGAGTTCGAAGAAGTGGAAAAATAGTTAAGTGTTGAGACTTTTCAGATGGACTTATGAAAGAAAGGTTAAAATATTGTGATTCCATGATTCCGCAAGTTTGTGATTCTGCAAGTCCACAAAGATGAAAAAATGGCTAAGTGTTGGGACTTCTTATGAGTCCATGATTCTGGAAAGATGAAAAATGACTAAGTGATGGGACTTCCTCAGATGAAATTATGAAATGGAGAACTATGCTTTCACGAGTCCACGAGTCCGTGATTCTGCAAGTCTGCAAATATGGAAAATCACCAAGTGTTGTTACTTCTTTGGATGGACTTATGAAAGGGAGAGATATACTTCCATGAGTCCGTGAGTCCGCAAGTCCACAAAGAGGAAAATGGTTAAGTAAGAGAACTCTTCAGACAGACTTATGAAATGGATATCTATGCTTTCATGATTCCACTAGTCCGTGAATCCGCAAGTCCATAAAGATGGAAAATGACTAAGTGTTGGGACTTCTTCAGACGTACTCATGAAAGGGGGAGCTATACTTCCATGAGTCCACAAGTCTGTGAGTCTAAGAGTTCGCAATGGTGAAAATTGTTAAGTATGGGAAATTTTCAGGCAGACTTATGAAAGGAAGAAGTAAATCACTCACGAGTCTGTGAGTCCATGAGTCTGCTTAGATGAAAAATAATCTAAGTGTTGGAGTTATGTTTCCCTGAGTTCACGAGTCTACATAGATGAAAATAATATAAGTATTGAGACTTTTCGAGAATACTTATGAAAGGAAGAAGTAAGAACACTTGAGTCTGCAAGTCAACGAGTCTACTTAGATGAAAAATAATCTAAATGTTGGCGTTATGTTTTCGTGAGTTCATGAGTCTGCAAAGATGAAAATGGTTAATTATGGGAACTCTTTAGACATACTTATGAAAGGGAGAGTTATGCTTTTGTGAGTCCGCAAATTCTGTGAGTTCGCATAGATAAAAATAATCTAAGTATAGAGACTTTTATAGCGGATTCATAAAAGAAAGAATTTGGATACATTCTTGGAACATAATCATATGAAATTTTATGTAATTGTAAATTATTAATCCTAACAAATTTTGTTGGCTGCACATTTTGTAGAGTTAACAACATTTATATTAGAACATTATCACCACAAAGTTCAAAATCATGGAAGATGCACAGGGGGATTCCATCCATGAAGATGGGATCAGAGGGATGTATGTTAATTTGGGTAATGAAGGTACAAACTCAAATGGACATGGAGAAGGTAAGGGAGATAACATAAATTTGGTAGAGACTATAAAAAGTCTGCAAGAGGATGTCCAGAGTTATAAAGTTGATAATGGGAGGCTTATGAAATCCAAGGAGCAGCAGGAAGACTTCAACATCAAGTTAATGCAAATATTGGATATAATAGAGAAAAATATGTGTAAGTAGACCGAGTCAAGTAGATAAGGGATTCATAAGTCTCATGATACAAGGGGAAGAACAAGAAGTGTTAGAAGACATCACCATCATTCTCCAAGGCATTCAAATAAGAGAGCACACAGAAGTTCAAGTCCATCCCCTGTTAGAAAGCATAAGAAAAGGTTTGAGGTGGATGAGATACAAGGGGAAATGAACAAAATCAAACCTCCTACATTTGATGGTGAGCACAAGAAACACGAGGATGCAAAGACATGGATATTAGGCATGAGGAATTATTTCCAATTTCATAACTACTCTTCACAAGTATAAGGAAGAATTGGCATTTATCAGCTCAAGGGAAAAACATCAATGTGGTGGGATCAATTTGTGCAGGTAACAAAAATTGATGAGAAGAAGGTCACTTGGAGGGAATTCAATAGGTATTTCCAAAAGAAATACTTAACTAAGAGATGCTATGATAAGAAAATGAAAGAGTTATTTGAACTCAAGATTAAGAATATGACCATAGATGAATATGAAAGGATGTTTTTTAGAGTTGTTGAAGTACGTTTCTTTCATAAAGGATGAGAAACTTAAGATTCAGATGTATTTGAGTGGGATGCCATCCTTTATCAATGATAACATAAAGTATGATGATCCCAAGACACTAGATGAAACTTTAAGAAGGGCTAAATGCATTTATTATCAGTTTAAAGGAAGAGCAACTTACCAAAAATATTGGGAAGACAAAAAGAAAAGAAAGATGAAACAAAGGAAGAAGGTAACTAAGCCACCATTCCTCAGAAATAATACTCATGAATAGATAGCTTCTAAAGAAACCAGAATGACCGAAACATTAGGGAAAATACAAAGGCAACCACCTATCCAATGTTGGGTTTGTAAGATAGATCACATGTACCAGGATTTCCCTCACAGAGGTGAAAAAGTGAGTATATTTCACAATGTACATCAAGTTGATATAGTGGGGGACATGAGCAGAAATGTACCTAGGATCTATGCATCCTTGGATAACAAGAAAGCTGAGTTCCAATCACATATGGTTGAAGTGAAAGGTAAGATTAACAACCAACCCATTGCTATCCTAATTGACTAAGGAGCTAGTGACAGTTATCTAGATCCTATTATAGTGGAAATATTTCATTTTCCAAGAAGAAAGTTGGGAGAATCTTGGTTGGTGTAGTTGGCCACATGAGAAAAAAGGAAAATTATTGAGATGGTTAAGACATTCCTAATGGACATGAATGGATTGAGCACCAAGGCAGATTTGAACACCATACCTTTAGGTTCCTATGACTGCCTAATTTGTATGGATTGGTTGGACAAACATCATGTTGTCCTAGACTATTATAATAAGACATTTACTTTCTTAGATGAGAAATTGAATTTAAGAACAATACATAGAATTCCCAGGGTAGTAACTGTCAGATAAATTTCATCCTTGCAGCTGAAGAAGAGTTATCGAAAAAGGGTGTCAAATATTTGCAGCACATATGGAAGAGACACATAAAGAGAAGATGCCAAATATTGAAGATTATGCAGTTCTAAAAGAGTTTGAAGATGTATCTAAGGAAATACCAAGATTTCCACCTAAGAGAGATATTGACTTCTCCATCAATCTGATGCATGGAAAAGCTCCAGTATGTAATACCCCTTATAGGATGAGTACACCAGAACTGAAGGAATTACAAATGCAATTGGAAGAAATTCTGAAGAAGGGATATATATGCCCAAGTGTGTCACCTTGGGGTGCCCCAATATTATTTGTGAAGAAAAATGATGGAACTTTGAGACTTTGCATATACTTCAAGCAGTTGAACAAAGTAACTCTGAAGAAGAAGTATCCTTTTCCTCATATATATGACCTCTTTGATCAACTCAAAGATGCAAATATATTCTCCAATATTGATCTTAGGTCATACTATTATCAGGTAAGAATTAGATAAGTAGACATAAACAAAAATTCCTTTAGAACAAGGTATGGCCATTATGAGTTCACAGTGGTGCCATTTGGGTTCTCAAATGAAATAGATGTCTTCATGTCTCTCATGAATACTATATTCAATAATTACTTGGATAAGTTCGTCATTGTCTTCTTGGATGATATTTTGATATATTCTAATTCTGAATAAGAGCATGAACAAAACTTAATAATGGTGTTATAGGTATTGAGGGAGAATCAATTGTATGCCAAATTGAGCAAGTGCTCCTTCTACCAAATCAAATTCATTATTTGGGCCATATCATTTCAGAGGAAGGGATAGCAGTGGATCCAAAAAAGATAAGGGCCATTGAAGGATGGCCAACACCAAGGAATGTCTTGGAGGTGAGATCATTCATGGGCCTTGCAGGTTACTATAGGATATTTGTTGAAGGATTCTCAATGATTACACATCCAATCACTTCCTTGCAAAAGAAATGTGTGAATTTTGACTGGACATTGGATTGTGAAAAGAGTTTCCGACACTTGAAGCAATTATTAACAAGTGATCCAATACTAAGGATTGCTAATCCAATTGAAAATTTCATTGTATGCACTGATGCATGTAAAGAAGGATTGGGTGGAGTCCTGATTTAGAATGGGTATGTAGTGTGCTATGAATCAAGCAAGTTGAAGGAGCATGAAAGGAACTATGCTACTCATGATTTGGATTTGGAAGCCATAGTGTATGCCTTGAAGATGTGGATGCACTACCTCATGGGAAAAATATTTGAGTTAAGGACAGACCATAGTGGTCTAAAATACTTGTTTGGAAAACCAACTCTAAATGTCAGGAAAAGTAGTTGATTAGATTTCTTCAGTGAATATGATTTTGATATAAAACATATCAAAGGTAAAGAGAACAAGGTGGTTGATGCACTTAACATAAGGGTGCATGAGATTCATGGTATATCCATTAGCATGTACCAATAAGATTTGAAAGATATGATTCTAGAGGCTGTAAAATCATATCAAAAATACATGGAGGTAAAGGAAAAACTTCATCAATCTAATTTACAACATAAAGTTGAAGACTATAAGCTCGAAAATTATGAAATTCCATGTACAGGGGCAAAATTTATGTGCCAAATTCCTGTGAATTGAAGAATATGATATTGGGATAAATGCATAATGTTCCTTATGCTGGTCACCCATGTTACCAGAAAACTATTGCAACTATCAAGAGAGAATAATATTGGTTAGGCATGAATAAAGAACTTGTTGATTTTATAGCCAAGTGTTTGGAATGTCAAAAATTCAAGTATGAGCACAGACACCCAACTGGTATACTATAGCCATTACCCATTCTTGAGTGGAAGTGGGAAGTTGTAACAATGGATTTCATCACCAAGCTACCCAGAACAACCAAACAACATGATTCCATCATGGTTGTGGTTTAAAAGCCTACTAAAGTTGCCCACTTTATTCTAGTAAAGCTCACTCATAAGGAAATCAACATTGTTGATATTTATATGAGGGAAATTGCTAGACTACATGGTATACCCAAGACCATTATGACTGATAGAGACCCAAAATTTACCTCAAATTTTTGGAAATTTTTTGGAACCAATCTAAACTTTAGCGCGCCCTATCATCCAAAGTCGGATGGGGAAACAAAAAGAGTAAATAAAGTGATTGAAGATATGTTGAGGATGTATGTGATGGATAAACCATCCAAATGGGAGGATTAATTGCATTTGGTGGAATTTTCTTATAACAATGGGTATCAAGCATCCTTAAAGATGAGTCCATTTGAAGCCATGTATGGTAGAAAGTGAAACACGTCGGTAAGTTGGGACAACCCTGCGAACATAGCAGTGGTTGGACCAGAACTACTCAAGGAAATGGAAGAGAAAATGATGAAAATAAAACAGAATTTAAAGGATTCCTAGGACATGCAGAAAAGCTATGCTAATAGAGACAGAACCCACAAGGAATTTAAAGTGGGTGACCATGTGTTCTTAAAAGTAAATGCCAAGAGAAGTTCCCTAAAATTGGGAAATTGTTCAAAGCTAGCAACTCGTTATTGTGAGACATTTGAAATCCTAGAAAGGATTGGGCCTGTAACATGCATGCTTTCTTTAACTACATCAATTTGTATTCATAATGTATTCCATGTATCATTGCTTAAAAATTATGTACTTGATGCTAATCATGTCATTGATTGGAATGTGATTCAGGAATGAAACTTTCAAGTGCATTTGGTCTGCATATTGGACCGGAAAATCAAGCAGCTATAGAATCGATCCATAGGGATAGTAAAGGTCCAATGGACTTGGTACGATCTCGAGGATACAACTTGGGAGCATGAAGAGGCTATGCAAGAAGAGTATCCACATATTGTTGAAAACTATTAAATTTTTGATTGTATATGTGTATATGCTGCACTAAGGATAATGCATAGATACGTGGGAGGGGAATGTAATACCCCTAGGCCAAACCCCAATTGTACATATAAATGTAAATCAGCATATAGGCTAGTGAGCCAGGATATTTTTGGTCAGGGTGCCTGTGTGGTTATTAGGTTGGAGAGCCTAGATGCTAAAGGCCAGTGAGCCTATTTTTGTAATATGTAAACACTCATATTATTAATAAAGTAAATCACTGCTACATACCGACCCATAAATGAGTAGGGGGGGATAAAATCCACTAGAAAGGGAAAGGGGGCTAAGAGTCTAGGAAGGGGTTAAGCTACAGATCTTAATCCCAATGGAATATTATATTAGTATTCCTTAAAGCTAAAGTAATGGATATGAATATATCCTAGGTTCTAAGGTGGGGACAAGGGTGTCCCTTGTGTGCCAAGTGTCTTAAAAGACACACACACACACACACACACATAATGGGACATAGTGTGAAGGGAGGGAGGATTATTCCTTCACGGAGGCAACTGTGAATCATACCTTATGGTACTTGACTGCAAAGGGAACCTGTACCTGTACTGGTTAGATCGAGAGATGGATTGAGGAAGTGGGTTTTTAGGCCTGTGAGCATTCTCTCCAGGTGAGAGAACTATTGGAAATTGATTTCCCAAGGTGCTAAAGCAACTATAGGGATTTGAGACTTTCTGTTTGGCTTGTTGTTGAAGCCTTGAAAGGGAAGTGGGGTAGCCAAAGGACTGTTGAGAAGAAAAGGGGCACACTTCCTGGGGTGGGATAGGCATGTGGGGAATAAGAGACTGTAGGCTGTTAGTTTGAGTAGGCATTTTTGTCTGAGTTTATATGTTGTTAAAAATACCTTAGCCTGGGTTAGAAACCATTTAACCTGGTGGAATTTAGCCCCAACTCGCAGGTGAGCCATTGCTGAGGGTTATGAGTAATGCGGTCTAAGGCTAGGAGGAATGTGGAAGGTCTTCATGTAGTTGGTGTTTATTTCATGAGATAAGTGTCATTCATGTGATTATTTCAATTATTGTGTGTGTGCAATTATGAGTTTCTGTCATGGAAGCTCTATTGTTAAATTATATATATGAATTGTTGTTGCATACATGTTGTTATTATTTCCTCTTAACTCTATTCATATGCATATTTTATTATTTAATGTAATGGTATCATAATTTGTAATTTTATGTGGCGTGGCCAGCTCGGGGCTAGGAATGTTACATAAAAAAATTTGTTGAGTCCCTAATAATGGGAATGTTTGATAATGAGAGAATTTTGTGTGATGTGGCCCAACCTCATTGGTTGGGTACGTTACAACAGAGGAGAGAGAAGCTTGATGAGGAAACCCTAGTATGGTTGACCCCCACGGGTAAGACCACTAGTGTCCTGCGAGGCATCCCTGTGGGTTACTTAGGGCTCGTCATGTGAGTCCCCACATGACAAGATGTCTTAGTCCTATGAGGAAAAGATAGATTTTGGGGGTAATTCTAGTGCTATATCCCTGAAGTCAAAATTAATCTTACAGGTCAGATATACTTTGTATAAGGTCATCTACAGAGGTATAGGTATGCTTATGTGCTTTTGGTGAAGGTTATACTTGGTTATGGTATGATACATGTTTGAGATATGTTTGGTTTGGCACATGATTGAGGTACATCTTGGATACATGGTTGATTGAGGTATACTCTTGTATGACATGACTATTATAGTTCATCTTTGAGATCTGGATGTATGGTTGAGGTACATGCTTGGGTTCTTTGAGGCACTTCATTGATGATATGGTAAAGGTCTATACATTATTGATTCTATGGTATATGGTACTAGTTTTATATGTGATTGATGCTCTAGTACATGGTACATGATTAGCTATTCATCATTGATGTTTTGGTATCTACATTTGGCATATATTATGGTACATGATTGATGCACATTATACTACATTTTTTGGTACATAGTTGATGCATGGTATGTGTTATTTATTACTCTCTCTAACTATTTCTTGGCTGACCCAAGTTCAGATATGAATAAGTTTCCAACAAAACCCTCTAAAACTATCGACCCTTCTGGTAAACCAAAAGGCAACACAACACACATAATGTACTGCACAGTCTCACTCGGGATATTTCTATGGGTCATTGCAATGCTCAAGTGTTTACAGTCTAGGAAAGAGTGGGGATCTAGGATTATACTTGATCTTCTTCAGGCCTTGATCTGATTGTTCTCTTTATTATTCCTAAGATTCATTCATTTGTTGAGCTTATGCATGCAATGTAATAGATCTAACAGAAATATTCATTCATCCATTCATAATATAACTACTAATAGAAGGTAATTTTGAAATCACATCACACATAACATAAGTTTTATCATGGTTCACCCCCTCCTTGGCTTCGTCCACAAATATATGGCTTCTTAGGCTCTTTTATTTAGATCTATACAATATATGGCACTGCACACACTACAATTCTGATCATACAATCATGAAAAAGGTTCCACTATATCTGTGAGGCAGACTAGATCACACTAGGATCCTCAACCTATGATTTGTCCCTCAAGATATAACTACCTTACTCTTCTACAGTTCAACAACTTACAAAATGGTATCACAACAATCTCTTACAATAGCTCAAAACCCAAATGACCACTTATAACCACAAATCTCCAACCCGACCTAGACCTCCTATGTTATTTTTTATACTAATTTACAATATTATTAGACATTACAATATCTTACCAAAAACATAACCCTAACATGGTTATATTTTCCTTCTTGTGTTCCTTGCATGCTTTCCTCCTTTGCATGCGTCTTTCCCTCTCACATGTTGCTTTTCTTGCTAGTTGTTCTTTTCCAAAATTGGGTTTTACCCTCCAAAAATAGGCATTTCCTCCAAATAGGCATGCACCCAACATGCCCCCAACAATGACATGTGGCTCGTCCCAATCCACCTAGGCAGTGTGCGCTCCCTCAAAAACCTATGCAAGGTTGTGGAACTTGTCCTTCAATTCCTTTCCTCTTTCTCTTGTCTGCGCAAATTTTCCTATGAGTGCCTCCACTATTTGCGCTGTGATATCTTCTTGGATCAGTGTTGCACACTTTCTCTATTCTTGTGTCATGTTTTTCTTTTCCTCCTCCAACTGCACGATCATCTTCGCTGCTTTCTCTTGAAGGGGTTCCACTTGCACTTGTATTTCTTTCTTCTACATTTGCGTTGCTTTCAACTCTGACTGCAACTTATTCATATCTTGAGTACCCTTTAGGCGCTTTGTGATGCGCATTATTTTCTACCTCTGTTTGAGGTTTTGTATGGTTGTGTTGAGTCTTTCTTCTTCCTAGTCCCATTGTTGGACATGTTCATACTATTCCAACACTTTCCAGAGCTGCGCAGCTCTGTCAAACAATTTTGTTATTGTGCTAGCTTGTTTCTCCATTTCTTCCATTTAGAGTGAAGCTTCTTCTTTCCTCTACTCTCAGACCTCAGGTGGAGTCATGGGATTGAGCTTATCCTTAAATTCCTCGATCTCCTACCTATATTGATCGATTTTTTGCGCAATGAGGTTGATCTTCTCCTCTGCGCTTGTCTCTGTTGCTTGTGCGCTATTGGGGATGTTGTACGTTGTTGTCAGTCAATGCTCCAACCTGTCTGTCGTTCTTTCTCTTCCTCCTTATTTGTAGTCAAATGGTTGCAAGTTATTTGGAGCATATTTGTAACCCCTCTTCCTACCTCTAAATTTGTGGCATTCGCACGGGCCCTCGACTGCACTTCTTGCATGACACTGGATTGTATCCCATATAAGCCCTTTGTCGGTATGCGTGCCATAACCATATTGACCTGTTCCACCTCTTCCAAGGGTTTCTGCACCGTCTCCTAATCGAACTTGATCATCTCACATGTTACCAAAAAGGTTTCCTTACCCTGGACAACAAACTCCATAGTCTATTCGTCTTCTTTCTACGCAGGTGGCCTTCATGTCTTCTATTGTTGTTGTGCGGTGGCCTGTGATTCTTCCCAACTCTGTAGTTGTTGGATGTTTTCATGAACCTCTAGGAGATTAGACATAATTTCTTCTCACTGTGCCTTTGCAAATATAACCACTTCTTCACTCCTATCTTGGACCTTGTCTGCAACGAGCTCTGCATCATCCCATGTCAGGGTGATGTATGGGTCCTCTATCTCGTACTTTCTCTTCTTACGTGAATCTTTTCCTTGTGTGGGATTCCTTGATGTTTGTGAGGGTTGCACCCCACTTGTTGTTCCTTGGAATCTTTGTTTTGTGGCCAATGACATCTCCATTTTCCCAGCCTGTCGTCGAATTCCTATCCTTGTGGTTGTGTGTGTTCTTCTTGGCCATTTCGATATTGTGTTGCTTCCACTTGGTTCGGTTCGCACTGTAGTTGTTCAAGTGTTGTCAGCTGAGATATGTGTTCTTGATGATGAGCCTACTTTGGCCTTGTCCTTAGGCTTTAAGGACTACGTTGTGCCTATTATTTTGACTATTTTTTTTACTGGTGACTTCCACTATGCAGGCTAGTCTTCGATGATCTAGTCCACCTCAGTTTTGGTGAAAAAGTAATGCATCTTCAGCCACACCTTCTTTAGATCTCGCGTGGCTTGGATCCATACATGGTGCCTGGATGCCTTGAATTTTTCTATCCCCTCTATCTCTTGCAATAACTCCATCAATATGTGCCATATATTTGACGAATGTTGTTGTATGTCTTCTAGAAACATGGAGAAGACTGTGTTATTGGCCTTCTATGTCTTATTATCCTTTGGATGCTAGAGAGACTCATATCTAGTTGCATAGAACTTGCCCATCCTATCGAAGAATGCTGAAAACTTAGGCTCCTTCCACCTTGCCAAGGATATCAATATTATCAACCAGGAGTAATGGAAATTAGTTCCATTATCCTACACGTCGTGATAGTCTATCAGAAATTGGTTCAATAGGTAGGGAACCCAACTGAACATAACTCCCTTAGCGCATTGCACTGTCGTTGCAATGACTCCTGTTGGCGCTTCCTCTCCGTGACACTTCCTTAATATCTTGCACACCATTAGTTTGTTGGAAAACCTTGTTGCATTTTCATTAATATCTTTGATGACAATGCCTTTGTTTCCTTGAGTGGTGTCGAACTGTTCTTTAACCTATTCTTCCAGTTATTTCTCGCGCACTTTGTTTTCTAAGTAATCTTCGGGTTGCACGCTGATTGTGGGAGGTCCCGTGATTTTGGAAATCAATTCCACGTCGATCTGTACCAGTCTATCCATGCACAAGATGCCTCCATGGACACGGGCAACTAATTGTTTGACACATACGCCAACATTCTTGTCGCAACCAAAATGTGGTATGTTTAATAAATTAATAATCCCTGAGTTTTAAAGCCTTGTTATCCACTACACAATCTCCAACATGGGTTGACCTAGGGGTCCAATTTCCCCCGTGTTTATCAAGTAGTTATCCTTGGTGAATTATGGAAACTTGGCCGCGTCATGCACATTGTGGTCATCGTACCTCAACTTGGGTACTTTTCCAAACATGTTATCGACAGTGATGACTACATCTAGGAGAAAAGGGAGGGTAATGTCCTAGGAGTATGGTGTTTTTATTTTTTGGCCCGCAACATATGTGCCTTCCTCTGCTACTTCTACACCCTCTTCTTCCCTTGCAGAATCTGGTCGGCTGGTGATGTCCTCCATCAACACCTCTTCGTGCTCTTGGGACTGTCATGGTCCCACTGTTTCATCGAGCTTTGTGGGAATTTCGAGGTTAGGGTTTAAAATTCCATTCCAATGCCCGAAGCTCTATCCTATTTCTCCTTGCTGCACTGTAGGGAGCTCTTCCTTGACCTGTGTCGGGCTAATGGATTCTAGGTCCAAGGTGGTCACATCCTCCAACTCGACCACATGCTCTGACTACTGCACTCTCTCCTTGCGCCTTTGGCCTTGCTGAATATTCCAGAAAAATTGTCCTACTACACCAAACTTGGGTGAAGTCGTTCTTTCTAACTTTCAAAACCAGGTTTGCCTCTTTGTAAACTGATAATGAGGGCATATATTATTTTTCTTGCTCTGAGCTCCAAATTCACTAAGTGTTGAATAACTATGTGCTTTCTACCTTTTATAGACCCAACCATATTCTCTTTTCACTTTTTACGTACATTTGCGCCGACTTCATTTTTTATTGCGCACTGTCTTCTAATGTTCGTCATGGTAATGACTCCGCGCGAATTTTTCCAGTGTTTTTGTATTTCATTTTCCTTCTATTTCTCCTTTTTATATCGTTTTGTCATTTTTATGTCCTAGCTTCTACTATAATACACTATGTACATGGTTTCCTATTGCGTTGTAACTTTCAAGTGTTAGGAGGTTGATTGTCCCTGTACAGTTTCAGTCAACTCCCGTTGATCATTCCCTTTAGTTCTGTTCCTGCTAGATCCTTTAACTGCAGATATCCCCCATATCTGATAGTCTTTACTTCATAGGGCCCTAGTCAATGCATTCTAAACTTACCAGGATGTTGGAAAAATTTACTGTCATAGAGAAAGACTAGGTCTCCTTCCTTGAAGCTCTTCCTCTTGATATGTCTATCATGCCAGGCTTTGTCTCTTTCTTTTTTGAATTCTTGGTTAAATCCTACCAAAATCCTGTCCTCTTCCATCTCCATTAGTTTTTTTAACCTCTCCTTTATTGCACCTCTTTTTTTCATGTTGGTAATTGCTGCTACGCGAAGACTGGGTACTAGAAATTCTAATGATATTACTGCTTCCTTCCCTTACACCAATATGAATGGTGTATGTCCTATAAACTTCTTACATGTAGTCTGGTATTCCCATAATACTGATGGTATTTTAAAATCCCAATCGTCCATGTTGACATTGCAGATCTTTGTCAGAACATTCTCCAAGATCTTATCGAAGGATTCTACTGTTCCATTTGCCTGATGATGGTATGGTGTACTCTTTTGGTGATAGAATTCAAACTCCTCAGTCATAGATATGATAGTATTGTTGATAAAGTGAGTACCTTGATCACTCATAAAAACTCTTTGACACCCTAATCTAGTGATCACTTGTTCAAACAAGAAGTGTGTTGCCATATCTACGCTGCAGTCTTTGAGTGGTGATTCTTCTTCCCATCTTGTTAAGTATTCTATCGCAGTAATGATATATCTAGCTCCTAACCTTCTCGTCAGTGGATTGAATGGTCCCACAAAGTCTATTGCCCATTTTTCAAATACTTGCAAAGTTGCTTGTGGTCTTACGGACATCTCATCCCTTCTGTTGGGTTTGCCAAACCTCTGATAGACATCACATGTCTGGAAGTATTCCTTAGAATATCTATGGACTATTGGACACCATAATATTACGTGCAATAACTTATGTGCTATAGTTTTTCTTGCATAATGTCCTCCAACTATTCCTTCGCGAGCTTTTGCCAAAATTCTAGGCCTTTCATGTTCGAGTACACACCTTCTCAAAATGTTATCAACGCCCATTTTATATAAGTGTCCTACAATTAGTTAATTGTCAACAACTCCAACTACTAGATTTTTCTTCTGCACAGTGTTAAAATCTTGTGGCGCAATCTCTGTACTCAAATATTCAATAATATTAGCAAAATATTCATCAACTACTTGGACTAAAAATAATTGTGCATAAGGGAAGTTGTCTTCCAAATTGGTAGGTTATTATCCATTAGTTACCCTTGACAAGTGATCCATTCCTACATTCAACTTTCCTAGTTTGACTATCATTTCAAATTCAAATTCTTGGAATAACAACAACCATCTATAGATCCTCCCCCCCAACGCTGGCTTGTTGACTAAATACTTTAGGGAATAATGATATGTGAACATTTTAAAGTGCTTACCCAATAAGTAGTTCTTGAAATTATGAAGTGCATATACCATGGCTAAGCCTCCTCTTTCTGTGGTATTATAGTTCTACTCTGATTCTGATAGTTTTATGCTTGAAAATGCTATAGGTTGCTCTAAATCCCCTGCTCCTGGTTGCGCCAGAATTGCACCAAGTGCTATGGCTGATGCATCTACATTCACATGAAATGTCTTTTTCCAGTCTAGGAATACTAGGATAGGTGTTGTGACCATATTTTCTTTTAAGGTGTCCAACCCTCATTGACAGTCTTCATTCCACTGAAATCTGGTATCCTTCTTCAATAGTTTTTCCATTGGCGCAGTAATCTGTGCATACCCTTTGATAAATTTCCTGTAATAGCCTATATGTCCCAGTGTTTCTCTCAACTGTCGCATTGATTTTGGTGGTGTTAAGTTGAAAATGACTGCAATCTTAGCATGATCCACTAGTAAACCTTTTTTACACACTATATGTCCCAACAATATTCCAAAAGGTGTCCCAAAAATGCATTTCTTTATATTCAATGATATATGACACTACTTGCATCTCTCCAACATTAACCTTAACACTTCTACATGGTCCTTTAATAGACTATATATAGTCCAATCATCCAGATATAATTCTAAGAACTGATGTATAAATTCTTTAAAATAAGCAATGACTACTCTTAAAAATATAGCTGGTGCATTCTTTATCCCAAATGACATGACTGTATACTGGTAGGATCCCCATTCTGTGGAAAAATTATTCTTATACCTATCTTCTGGGGCTATTTTGATCTGATGGTAACCTAAGAATCCATCTATAAATGAATATGCTTCATGGCCTCCCACATTCTCTAAGACTTCAATTGTGAAAAGGGTGGGAAAAGGATCATGTAAGAAAGCATCATTCAATTTTCTCAAATCCACATAGATCCTTATCCCCCCTTGTTTCTTTTCTTGCACTACCATAGGAATAATCCATTCAAATTCCTCTACTGGTTCTATGATTCCAATTTCCAACATTATGTCAATTTCAGTCTTCACTTTCCGATTATACACTGGGTTTAGTCTATAAGGTCTCTGTTTGACAGGTCTTGCCTCAGGTTTGAGAGGTATATTCATCTCTCCTAGCTCTCCTTATATGCATTTCATTTAATGTAAAGGTCGTTGGGAACAGGTCATTGTATTCATGTAGCAACTCTGTTATTGTTTTTACTGTTTGTTCATCCCAATAGTCTCCAATACTAGCCATTTTAGGATTACCAGTTGTCCCAATGTTGAATTTCTTCACCTTGATTGGCGCAACAAGTACTTCTAACTCTAGAGATGGACTTTCCACCTCTCTTTCTCCTTCAATTTTTGTAATTTGAATGTTGCACGGATCATCTTCATCTGGTGCTTCTTCTTCCATGTGATATCATGACAATAGTTCTTCGACTATTTGTCTGTTCTGTTATTGATACTTTGTCATGAGTTCA
>ML802321.1:94852-111964 GCA_009831015.1 Picea engelmannii
AACCTAGAAAGCCAACAAAATTGTAGATGTTGAAGAAAACACTTCCCTACTCAATCTCGATGTCTAATTCCACATGATAGTAGCTCTTTCATCTCTCCATGGATCCTATGATAGCCAAGCTTCTCTTTTTTCATCAAGAACTCCATTCTCTCCTCAAGAAGTCAGGAAAACAGTTACTTTGTCCTAAGTGGTGATGTGAAAATGACATGGCAATGTGGCAATATTGGAGATCTTATTTCTTAACTAGATTATGGCTAATGGCATTTATAAAATAGTATTTTTTTTTTTAAGGTGGTAAAATCTATCATGATTTAGTTCTCAACAATAACGATCATTGGTTGCTATATATGAATATGTGTTGACTCATCACCACTATTCAAGAAAATCAGAGTGCTTGAAATGACTCACTGATGATTCATAACCATGGAAAATGAACTTTTAACCAATTAAAAACACTTTTAGATTTTACTTTTAATTTCAAAAAAATTATTTTGTACAAATAATATTTACAATAAAATCAATATCCCTTATAATCATGGATGATGGTAACTCTAATGGATTATTAAACCTAATAATTGAAACTTAAAAAATATATCATACCAATATGGCATCATACAAATAAAACAATATGCATGCGTAAGTGAGGTCGATTAAATAATTTTTTGATATTATTCTCCTAGTATATATGGTTGAATTAGTTAAACAATATATCTCCAGAAGCGTGTGCAACTTGTTCAGGACGAGTCTTATTTAATTAAATTTTGATTACTGTATTATACTGATTATTATAACGCAACAAATTTTTGGAAGTTGAAATTGAATATAATGCAATTTAGATAGCGTGAAGCCCATCAAAATATAATATATGCAAATAAATAAACATCATGATTGGTTGGCCATGATTTAAAAGTTACAAATCCTTTGCAAAACCTTCCATAGTGAATCTGCTCACCGACCACCAAAATTCTATTGTTTTTTTTATAGCTTTTTTATTATATAATATTAGGAAATCTTGATGTTAAAGTAAATTTATTTATTTATAGATTTTATAAGTTTTATATATTGTTAGTAATTTAAAAAAAATCGAAATAGGTATTTATTGTATTAAAAAATTTCAATCAAATCATATATATTGTTAATAATAAAAAAAAAAAGGAATAGTGTGGAATTAGTAATTCCAGAAATTTTGAGAACTAAAATTTTATGAAAGAGTGTGTCACTTTTGTGACACTAAGAAGGTTGAAGATGAAAAACACTCTCTTAGATTGTCTAGCCTATACCCATATTAGATCTCATTTTCAAAATATTGATCACACTACCAACCTTCCTAACCTATTAACTCAACAAAAGTATGGTGATCTTGGAAACCTTCTCTTACAAAATTCTAAAGAACCACAAGTAATCACTTACCCTCTTAGGTCTTAGTGAAGGTTAATCATCATCATCATCATCATAATCTATGTTTTTATATTTTTTTCAAATTGTTGTTTAATTGTTTTATGTTTTGGTCTATGTAAGAAATCACTTTTTTACTATTTAAATTATATTTATAAATACAGAAATAAATTCAACTGACTTAAAATATCCTACAATTTTTTTTTAAAACAAAATTAAAGAATTTTTTTTTTATAAAAAAACAACTTGCCGTCTCTAATATAAACATAAATAAAAGTAATTCTTTTAAATTATAAACATAAATAAAAGTAATCCTTTTAAATTAATGCGTTACTCTAGTTAGTTGCCTCATGGGTTAAGGGGAGACGACATTAATACCGAGGGGATGTCTCCACACCAACTTCGTCAAGAAAGTGTGAAGTCGGGGGACTTATGGAACCCCGAGCACACGATAAATTTAAAAATCTGTTGGAAAACTTCGTCAAGAAAATAAAAAACCCACACGATTTATAACTTTACACTGGTGTACATTGATTTCAAAGGGCGGAACGAATATATTTTATAACGTGTGGTCCAAATTCAATAAAGAATATAAATTTATTCATGCACGTGCTTTGCAGTCCTCCATTAGCGCCTGGTCGATGAATTACCAGATCCCGATGCTTCCCCATCCCCAGTATTGTGATGTGGGTCCGGGGCCATCCATTGGCTTTCGTTCTTCCTTCCATAAATGTTACGATACACAGTTCGGGTTCTGTAAACCAGTATCACGCTGAGCATAACTGCAACGATACACACTCCTACCATGATCATACAAGTCAGGAAAAAACAATCTGCGCCCACGCATTTGAGGGGATCATTATCCCCTATGAAGGCTCCACCTGAAATACCGGTCATGTCCAGTAAGTGAAAGTTGTGCTGCTTCTCGGCTTCCAGATCATAGAGTGTACCAGCAATGAACCCAGAGAATACCAGAGAGCCTGCAGGGTTAGCCATGGTAAGGAAGTTGTAGAGAACTCCGAAATTCTTCACTCCAAACAGTTCAGAAGCAGTGGCCGGTATAATAGACCAATGGGCACCATAGCCCAGACCAACAAGCAGACTCCCTGTATACATAGATCCAGGCCAAGCCATTGCAAATAGGAAGTGCCCAATGGCCATTATAATTTGGGCCACTGCCATTGTCACTGGTCTAGGGTATGCATAATCCCTGCATCATGGCCAGCTCAATCAATATAAAGAAGAGAAATTGAACAAAACCAACAAGGTCTATCGGACCAATAAAAAAAATTAGTCTAAATATTCATCAGGGGAAACTGAACAAAATCAACTAGGTCTAAAAATTAGTCTAAACATTGATCGAAATATCATTTATATATTTGAACAGAATGAAAATAAATCTGATGGTTTTGATAAGCTAGATAATCTTAAATAGTAATTATTTTATGAAACTGAACTAGTCATTAAGTTATGAAATTTAACAAAATCCTGCTACCTTGCAACAATCTCAGAGAGAAATCCACCTCCAACGCGCCCAAGGAAGTTCCAAATGCTTATCATGGACACAAATATATGAGAATTATGATAACCTAAAGATTGACTCATCTGACCCAAATTATCAATCACAGTCAAGCCTGAACCTGCTCCACACAGCAGAGCAAAGAACATGAGCCAGAAATCGGCTTTGATGAGAGCCTGCATCAAAGTGAAATCCTCCCCTCTGTGCGGGCCTTTTCTTCTTCTTTTGACTCTGACAGCCCCTTGAGCAGCGGCCAGCGCTAAGCGAGAATTTATTCTGGTTAATTGTTTTCTTCTCTCTCCTTCAGGGAGCAGATCCACCTCTTTAGGCTTCTCATCCTCAACCTCACTCAGAAACATTTCATCAACTTTGGTACTCGTGGATTGCTTTTCAGTATCTCCACCATAAATATTGCAGCCTTTTTGGCCCTCTAAAAGTGGCTCCTTGGCAGCAGATACAAATCTGAGAGAAGTCTCTGAAGACGAGCTGCTAATTGAAAGCAGAGGCAAAACTACAGGAATAACGAGGAGAATAAGCATCCCTATTAAAATTATTATGCTTAGAGTCTTCTTCACATCGAAGAGATCTCGCAAAAGCATGACACCCAACATATAAGCAGCCAACAGCATGCAGAGGCTATAGATGAAATTGAAATTGAAATTGGTAAAAGAATCAGAGAGACTGGGATTGCCTCTCTCCTCCTGCCCTCCTACTGGCCTCAAAATAAACATCATGCCAATGCTCACCATAGAGGGGCCAACTGCTACCATGAAAATAAAGGCAGCTTGATCAGGTGCATATATGGCAGCATATATCTGTGCAAATATTGCACCACTTAGGCCAGCAAAACCCTTCAGTATTCCCACAATTGGACCCCGGCTCTTGGGAAAAGTTTTAACACAGGACACAAGTGAAATTGTGTTGAAGTATGTTTCTCCATTGGTTCCAATGCATATAAGACCACATATCTACAACAAAGATCAGCCATGAACACCCAGATTCAGTAACCATAAAGACCAATCTTTTCAATAATTATTGTATCAAAAATATCCAAATTCAATAGCCATAAAGACCAATCTTTTCAATAATTATTGTATCCATAAATCTACAGTTAAAATGAATGGATCTGGAGTAGGCTAACTCTGGAGCAAACAGACCCTCTTTTCAGGCAAAAAAATGGGCCTGAATCCAGCCAGATTTTCAGGGATAGTCTGAGTTTTGCATGGATCAAAGTTCCATGCATTTCAAGACCATACCCAAGGGTTTGCCTCATTTTAAGCCAACCCAGATGCTCAAAAAATCGATCAGGGTTCTGGATTAGACAGAAATTTAAAATGGGGCAGCAGGAAGACCTGCCGGAAAGGTAACTCAGAAGGGAAGATTGATCCTGAATTAGCCCACTCCATCATGGAAAAACAACTAAAAAGATATAGAAAAACTGTGATAGGACATTAATTACCATCCAAAATGGCAAGGTGGGTGCCTTGTGCAACACTATGAGCCCTAGCCAGCCATATCCAACCAGATTTTGTAATGCACCAACTAACAGAAGTCCCCATGTGGGCAAGATTTCGCTGAGAGTTCCAGCTAGCAGTCCAACACTATCCCCAATATCTTTGGCCACACCCAATCTATTGATCTGCTTCTGATTGTAATGCAAAGAGGTCTTGATGATCGGTGAAAGGCTCCCAAATACATAGCCAAGTCCTGCACATGATTGAACCCATATGGCTGCAACAAGAACAAGCCATCTGTTGCACCATAACTGCTTAAGCCCACCCATGAAGTCCTCCATCTTTTGTACAACTCTCTCTACCTGTTTTACTATATAAATTTTAATTTTGGGGGCGCTATAAATTCTGATCCCTGGACTGCCACGTTCTAAATTTGGAATCCCATATTGCGCTTTGATTTCCTTTTGGTCAGCCAGTTGCCAAAAGCAAAACTGGTTGGACAGTCAATCGTATATCTATGTGAGCAACAACTCTGTTGATGCATCCATTGTTAAACAGGATATTGCATTCACATCCCCCGTTATAAAACAACAGACAGATTTTTCACTCATCCAGAGGCATTAGCAGATAGTTGTATACATCTCTGGTCTGCCCTTACGATTTCTCAAGGCTTTCAAGCTCCGAGGATATGCCCATTCACCTTCTCAAATGTTCTGGGACAATAATGAACTTCCTCTTCTCTAAGCAGAAAGCCCGTACCCCTTCCTTGGCATGGACAGACTATGTCCCTTGGAGATATTATATATCTCATATTTGTCACGTTGTTTGCTCATACGGATGGACGTCAACCAGTTCAATGCCTATCATGTCCACGTTGGAAATCTGTCTGGACTTCTACCTTTAAGCTATTTCAATCAATACCATACTTTGTATGGATTAGAGGTAAAGTAAAATTCTTATGGAAATGCCAGATTTTTTTTCGGAGCAATTTTTTTTGGACTTATTTTTTATTGTAGATTTTTTGGTGGTTTGCTTTTAAATTTTCGATCAATTTAAAATTTTGATAGATATTTTGAGTATTAGAATTGGTTTAAAATGAAACAAAACCTTTAGAATACATTAATCCATACAAAATTCAGATTACCCTGAAAATTTGACCGGATTCTGATCCAATATTTTACATGAAAAACATAACTCAAGAAAAAATTACTCCCTAAATAACTTACTCCCACATGTACCTGCTTGTAGTTAAAGATTTTGACCAGTTTAAACCCTGCAACTTAATGCATATCTGACTCAAATGTAACCATCCGAACGGTATCTATCCTGATAAATGTCAAATTTTCTTGGTTGGCAATTAATTATGTACTTTACCGTGAGAAATGTCAAATTTTCTTCGTTGGCAACTGATTATGTGCATTCCCGTTTTGTCTTCGGACAACTTGTAACACGCTTATTTTAAATATTAGACTTTTTAACCTCATTCAAAAAGGCATTGTATAAACGTTTTAAAGTGTTTTTGTTTTTAGTTTTTTATGGAATCTGCGGCATAAATCTTGAAAAAATAATTATTTTAAATATTATATTTTTTAATTTTATTTAAAAAAGTATTGTATAAATATTTTAAGTTTTTTGTTTTGTTTTGTTTTTTGGAATGGTGATATAAATTTGATAGAAATAATATTTTTTTTTGTTTAAATTTTATTTTTAAATGTATAAATGGATTCAATTTGCTGAAAACCTCTTCGGTACTAGAATTATAACTAGCATAACTATATTTGTATATCCAACAATTTCTGGCTTAAAAACCAAAACTTATAACGTTTAGAATAGGACTATTCAAAACTGTAATTTAAACAATGAAAAATTATAATTTCACCAACAATTAAATCATTCTTGAATTTTGATGATAATTGTCAATTGTACATAAAAATAAAAAAAATTCTAATAAATAAACTACTCACTTATAATATTAAGTGTCTTGTATTTTTTATACTTAATATAATAAAAGATTAATATTTTTAAGTTTTTATTGTTTAAAACTTGATCCAAAATTTAAAAAAGTTATTAAAATTGTAGAAATTAATTGTTGAAATTGTATAATTGAAGTGTAATAGATGTTTTTAGGGCTTGATATCTATTTATACATTCAATAATTACATAATTGCAATTTAATCAATAATTACATAATTACAATTTAATCAATAATTACATAATTGGATTCCAATAATAATTGTTAAAAAAATCTAAAAATAAAATAATTAAACTTTTCTTAACAATACAACTCATCAATATAATCAATATAAGAATAAGCAACTCATCAATATAATCAATATAAGAATAAGCAACTCATCAATATAATAAGTATAAGAATGATGTAATATGGATTGGTCAATCATTTTTTAAAATAATATTCATTTATATTTTATTTAATCTTGTATTTACATATGGATCGATCAAACCATTTAAAACTTTTTACATGTTAAAATAATTTTACACTTTTCATGAAAAAATTAAATTAATATAAAAATAATTTTTATTAATTTAATAATATGTATTATATATTAATTTTTATTATTAAATAATATTCATTTATATTTTATTTAATCTTGTATTTATATATGTGAATCGATCAAACCATTTAAAACTTTTTACATATTAAAATAATTTTACACTTTTTCATGAAAAAATTAAATTAATATTATATTATATTTTTTTTATTATTGTAATAATAACAATATTATTATATATTTCGTTTTGAAATTTCTAAAATTTTAAGTGAACTCTACATCCATCATCAACATGTTAAAATAGTTTTACACTTTTCCGTAACTACAAAATTAAATAAATTTAAATTAATATAAAAATATTTTATTAATTTAATCATATATATTATATTTTATTTCTTACCATTATTGTAATATTTTCTAGAAATAATTTGTGTATTTGGTTTTGAAGCTAAAATGTTTTTGATGATGGATGAAGTGTCCACTTAAAAAGTTGGATGTTTCAAAACCAAATACACAATTTATTTCCAGAAAATTCAAACAACATTATAATTAATTATAAAAACCTACACAGTCATGATATTATTGTTAATTTAAGATTTTTTAAATCATATTTAGAAAGTTGATGTTCCATAAGAATTTTAGAACTAATTAAAATTAAAGTGAAAAATGAAAATAAACATCCAAAATGTATTTTTAAGAAAATAATATAATAATAATGAAACATGCATTTCAAACTAAAATATGACCGATCTAAAAGACAATTGAAACTAAAACATTAAATGCAAGAGAATGAAAGTAAATGCCAATTAGGATCACAAGTGTGAGATTTTACATAAGCTGAGTTACTCTCTTGTTTAATGTTTATGCTTAAGATCCTTAAGGACTTCTGCTTGCTTAGTATGGGCATGACTGTGAACATTGACAAAACAAAGATTATGATAATTAAATCCAAAAGAATCATATATGGCACTTATGCATATGACCACAATAGCTTGGAGGAAGTGTGTTCATACAAATATCTTAGAACCCATATTCACCACAAGCTCAATTGGAACTATAACATCGAGAAAATGATCAATGGAGGGTGGAAAGCTTATTATGGACTTGAAAACAATTGTAAATTAGCGGACCTTTGGCTTTGGGATAAAAAAAAATTCCTCTTTCACACTCTCGTTGCTTCAGTTATCTTATATGGATGTGAAGTTTGAGGTTGCAGTATCTCTAGAGAATAAAGATAAAACATATCAAAAATAATTCTATAACTTATAATCTCAAAATTAAGGGTAATACATCCTATCCTATCCTCCTCATAGAAGCAAGTCTTCCCCCCATTGAGAGCATTGCTATGATTAGATACCTAACTTACTAAGAACAAGATAAACAACATAGATGAGAAGAGACTCCCAAAAATTGCTTCAAACTCTATCCAAAACAAGTGGCTCAAGTAGGGATGGCATAAAGATGTTAAATCTTGGTTAAATCATTGGGGAATACAAGACATAATGCAAAATAACGATAATATTACAAATATTATCACTTGTAAATTTAAGGAGAATATGTGGTGTGATAAAGAATTAGAGGATAAAAGGAAATTAAGATACTACAAGGAGGTGGTCAACCCTAATTTAGAAGATCAAAAGTGCCTCTCAGTTTTTTCAAGTGCAAAGAAGAAAATCAACATTGTTAAAATAAGAACAATCTCTCACGAGCTGCATAGTGAAACTGAGATTTCAACAATTCCCAAAACATCGTCGGATGAAAGAATATGTTATTTTTGTGACACTAAGAGGGTTGAACATGAAAAACACTTCCTCTTATATTTCCCTACCTATACCCAAATTAGATCCCAATTTAAAAATATTTTCCACAATACATACCTTCCTAACCTCCTAAGTCTCAAAACTATGGTGATTTTGGAACACTTCTCTCAATGTTTTTTGAGCATAGAAACACAATATTAAATAAATCAAAGTAATTCCTTACCTTCTTAAGGTCCAATAGACCAATTGGTCTCAATGGACGTTAATCATCATCGCCAATATATTTTTAA
The DNA here is from genome assembly GCA_009831015.1 of Picea engelmannii. Taxonomy (NCBI): domain Eukaryota; kingdom Viridiplantae; phylum Streptophyta; class Pinopsida; order Pinales; family Pinaceae; genus Picea; species Picea engelmannii. Next base: position 103,781 of record ML802321.1, read on the forward strand.
AGATAATTACAACTGTCATGAGGGTTAGGATGATCAATTAAAGTGCACTCTCTTCAATTTATGATGAGATTGGCCACAATTTGATGGTCATGATGTGGCGATCATGACAAAGGGGCGAACTACTATCAACTACATTTAAGCTATTGGACATGATTTAATAGTTAGGGAGTGCAAGTGGTTTTGTGACAGGTGAAGGTATTAATATGTAGTTGAAGTAAATTTAAACTCAATTCGAAGTGTGGAAGTGTGGTAATGTTATAGTAAATAATTAAGTGTGAACCACATTAATGCATGAAATATGAAAATTGAATAAATAACATGCCTACCCCAAAGAAATATTGGTTACATGAAGGAATTGGATTAATTCTACATATATTACTTGTACAAAGAATGATGTAACGTCCCTATGTCCTCTCCTAGTCCATGCCACACAAAATTTCTCTCAGATACCATCATTAGCTTCGTCCATCTTGGATCTGTAAAAATTCTATACAATATGTCATGAACAATTTACAATTATGCAGCCCAACAAGCAAACCAAAACCATGTATCCTCCATGTCCAGGGATAATAAAACATGTCAAGCATTCATCAATGCAATGTGTAAACAATTCATTAAACACAACATAAATTAACACATTATAAACAAAAAACGAAAACATAAATATGGAACTTATCTTTAAATGAAAGCACCAACTAGTTGTAGACATGTGAAATTCATCCCAGTTGTAGACACTGTTGTTTAACATTTTCAATAGCAGGTCACCCCTGAGCTAGGGCTATGACTCCACTAGGTCAAAGGAACTCTCACCAGTCCCAACTAAGGTCTAACAACACACAACTCAAGGAAAGGACAATGGAACCAACTCCAACAACAGTTCCACCTCACAACCTCTCATTCCCCTAATCCTATCCCACCCAAGTAAGTGTACCCCTACACTACTTAACCATCCTCCAGTTGTACCACTTCCCTTCTAGGGCTTCAATAATAGGCCGTCTAGGAAGTCTCAGATCTTTTTGGCACTTGGAGCGCACAACTGCTCTCAGGGAGTTACAAGCACCCACAAGGCCATCACATAGGGAAAAATATCCCTACAATTCCCTTCTCAAGGAGAAATTATCCACAGGCATGACAACCTGATTCTTCACACCCAAACCACCAAGGATTTACAGGGTTACTGCTCAATTTCCACAACTTCACTCTTTTCTCCAATTCTCTCATCAACAGGGAATGCAATACTCTCTCTAAGACCAGTAGTAGTTCAAAATGACTTACTAAGATCCCAAAAACACACTAAGCCTAAGGATTAAGTATGTATGAAAATAACTTGCCAAGTGGTACATGAGTAACCACTTCCTATCTCTTGTGAACTCATGCCATCTCCTTGAACTTAGGATAAAATAAATCATGACAATCAACTTAGGCTTGGAGCTTTTAAGGAATATTTTATTATATTCCTCGGCTTCACCCCCCTAGCTTAATCCCTTCTCATAAATTCCTTAGCCCCCTTTCCTCTAGTGGAGTCCTATCCCCCCATACTCTTTTCATCTTGAGGTATGCAACAATGGTGTATTTTATAAATTATGATAGTGTGATTACAAAATATAAAACTTTGCTCACCGACCTCATATCACATAGGCACCCTGTCCTAAACATCCACATATACAAGGCACTCTAGCCTGGAAAAACATCATGGCTCACCAGCCTATATGAACATATATACATTCGTATATACAATTACCACCTGGGGGTATTACATTTCCTTCTCCATTGTTTTACGAACTTTCCTCAACACATTATATACAATTTTGAATCCCCAAAATTTTTCAAAAAGATCCAAATAGATGCAGGTACTGTTAAGAACCAAAGACTGAATACAAAAGCACCACAACAAATATACAAGAACAATATGCAAAATATCCTTTATTACTATCAAACCTTTGAGGTAGGGAAACGCCGTACAATGAATCATATTATGGAAGGGATCCTCTTCTGTTCACTTGCCTCTTCGAGGGGACATCCTCCTATTGAGCTACCGCTCCAAATACAATATTTCTCTTCATGTCCCATTACATTGCTTGAACCCCTTTATATAGTGCTATCATCACCTAAGAACATTCTAGAAGAGAAATCTTCTAGAAGTAGAACCTTCTAAGAAGTCCTCTTACATTTATTATATCTAACTACCATAGTGGGCCTTATTTAATAATATAGTGGACCTAGTCCACCTTACATTGAATGACCACCACTATTATCACTATGGACCCTCTAGACCCCCTCACTACCTCTCTAGCTACCTTACCTTCCATCCCCCTTATGAAAGCGTTGTCCTCAACACTTGATGTACAACCATATACTGGGGTCCCATGGATAACTGTGGACCATAGTGTTGAAGGGTCCCATTGAGAAATGGTAGCCACCATGCTGAAGTAGTCCAACCTCCATTGTAAACCAAGGTCCCATGTCTAATTTCTCATGTGAACCCCACATGGAAGATATCGACACCCAATAACCAATTTAAAATGATGCTCCCAATACTGACACCTATCATGTGGATCCAAATAAGAATATCCATCCTCATAGTGGGATATGATCAAAGATGAATCTGGAAGGAACAATACCATTATAGAATATGCAGGATGGACGCTGGTAACTAGCTCTTGATGTGGGACATTGATGTTCTCTATAGAAGGTAGAGTAGAGTCATCAAATAAAATATGGAAGTGGTTGTCATCCCCAAAACGACAACTATCCATATACCAATCATCACAATTGGCCTCAAAATCATACCAATAATATATTTCTTGATTATATTCATCCCTGAGGTCCGCGATAAGAAACCTCTCCTGCATGTTATCCAAAGAATCTTCAATACTACGAAAACTATCATTGAAACCATCTACAAAGCCATCCAATTTGTCATTCAATGTGTCAAACAATTGGGCTTTGAATGCTTCAGTAATATGTAGAATTTCTTTGAGGGTTTGAGAGGAAATAGCCATCTGAGAACCCTATGAACTCTATGGTCCCACATCCGTTATGAAAAAACCCAAAAAATGGAACAATAAGTTACGACAGAAAATCACAGTTTTTTCTGGAAAAACCCTAAAAAACTGTTGAATTTAAAATGCCCATAACTTCACTTCCTGGACTCCGTTTCAGCTGATTTTTTTTTTCAAATTGGGTGAAATTTTGAGAGGAACTCATATATGTAATTTTTTTGAACAAATTCAGCCTTAAACTACTACATAAATAAATAAATAAAATCGCACCGCCATCCACGGAAAAAACCCTGAAAAATTGCAGATTTTAAAACTTCAATATCTTGACTTCCCGGACTTCGTTTCAGACGATTTTTTTTTTCAAATTGGGTGTTTTTTTGAGATAAAATCAGATCTACAACCTGTTTTTGGAAATTTTTCACAGAAATATACCAAAAATTTCTGGAATGTCGCGGCCCTTTTTTTTCTTCTCCGAAAAAAAATCTGCAAAAATAAAAAATATTTGTTCACAATGTGGGTGAATGAAAGTTCTCTGATACCACTTGTTAAGTACCAAAGACTTAATAAAAAAACAAAACAAATATACAAGAACTATATGCAAAATATCCTCTATTACTAGCAAACCCTTGAGGTAGGACAACACCGTACAATGGATCCTATTATGGAAGGGATCCTCTCCTGTTCACTTGCCTCTTCGAGGGGGCATCCTCCTATTGAGTTACAACTCACAATACAATAATTCTCTTCCTATGATGACCTTATTTCTTTAATGAATGCTTCAATACTAGGGCCATCATATTTCCCTATAAAATACATCTTGTTATGAAAAACCCAAAGTACTCTTCCCGCATGACCTCCTCATGCTCCCATGTAGCATCATAAGGTTTGTAACAAGTGCATTGGACCTTTACCAATCCTATTGCTCAATTATATATAAACTTGACTTTCCTGTCCAATATGCACACATGATGAACTCGGAAGTCACCTTCTGGCTCCACTTGAATCACAGTCCAATAAATTACATGATTAGCATCATGCACACATTTCTTAAGTAGTGATACATGGAAAATATTATGCACATGCAAAGATGAAGGTAACACTAGCATATATGCGACAAGCCCAATCCTCTCTATGATTTTAAATGGTCCACAATAGCATGCCACCAATTTGGAATAGTTCCCCAACTTTAGTGAACTTCTATTGGCATTCACTTTCAAAATCATGTGGTCACCCACTTTAAATTATGTGTGCATTCTGTATTTATCAACATAAATTTTCTGTCTGTCTTGAGAAACCTTCAAGTTCTACTTAATATTTTCCATCTCCTCCTCCATTTCCTTGAGCAACTTAGGCCCAACCACTGCTCTATCTATTGGGTTATCCCAGCTCATTGGTGTGTTGCACTTTCTTCCATAAAGTGCTTCAAATGGAATCGTTTTTAACGATGCTTGATATTCATTGTTGTATGCAAATTCCACCATATGAAGGTAGTCCTCCCACTTGTAAAGCCTATCCATCTCATACATCCTCAATATATATTCAATCACCTGATTGATTCTTTCAGTCTACCCATTTGTCTCAGGGTGATATTCTCTACTAAAGTTCATATTTTTCCCAAATCCCTTGAATAAACCTTTCCAAAAATTCGATGTGAACTTGGGATCTCAATTAGTCACAATTTCTTTAGGCACACCATGAATCCTGACAATTTCTCTCATGTATATGTCTGCAATGTTTGTTTCCGTATGTGTCAACTTCACTGGCAGAAAATGAGCTTTCTTTGTTAGCTTATCCACCACCATCATGATGGAATCATGCCACTTCACTATCCTAGGAAGCATGGCAATAAAATCCATTGTCACCACTTCCCATTTCCAATCAGGAATGGCCAATGACTGCAGCAATCAAGATGGATGCATATGCTTAACTTTTAATTTTTGACACTCCATGCACTTCGATATATATCCAAGTACATCCTTCTTCATACTTGGCCAAAAATATTGGCCTCTAACAATTGCAATAGTCTTTTGATACCACAGGTTCCCATCATAAGGCACATTGTGCATTTATCTCAGCGCAATACTTTTCAACTCATGTGTATTAGGCACATGCATGTTTCCCTTATACTTGAGGATTCCATCCTCTTCCAATGCATAATATTTAAACTTAGGATGAAATTTACCCTGTTGTAATGCCTCCTTTGCTTGCACATATTATTGATATGATTTTGGAACTTCTAGAATTTCATCCTTTAAATCATAGTCACACATGCTTATAGTTGAATCATGCATCCCATGCACCCTTCTCCTGAGTGCATCAACCACTCTATTCTCCTTATCTTTGATATGATTTATATCAAAGTCATACTCATTGAGGAATTCCATCCATCTTACCTATCTGAAATTTAAAGTTGATTGTTCAAACAAATACTTCAGATCACTATGGTATGTCCTCAATTCAAACTTCCTACCCAAAAGGTAGTTCCTCCACATCTTCAACGCATGAATAATCGCTTCCAACTCTAAATCATGCGTGGCATAATTTCTTTCATGCTCCTTGAATTTTTTGGACTCATATCACACCACAAAGTCTTCATCTGGATCAATAATCTTTATTACCTGTGCACTTTTCAACAATTCTTTCAAATAAATATAACCTTCTTCACATTCTTGAGTCCATTCAAACTTCACGTCCTTCTTCTGCCAAAAAGTGATAGGATGTGCAATCTTTGAGAACCCTTTGATAAATCTCCTATACTAGCTTGCTAGTCCCATGAATGACCTAACTTTTGTAACATTCATTGGGGCTAGCCACTCTCTGATTACCTTGATCTTATCTGGGTCCACTCCTATGCCTTCCTCTGAGATAATGTGACCCAAATAATGGATTTGCCTCTGATAAAATGAGGACTTGATCATATTTTTATAAAGATAATGTTCCATTAACACATGTAGTACCATCCTTAAATGTTTCTCATGCTCGTCTTCAAACTTAAAGTAAATGAGTATGTCATCTAGAAAAAAATGAAAAACTTGTATATATACTCTCTAAAAATTTCATTCATCAAACACATGAATACAACTGGTGCATTTGACAATCCAAATGGCACCACTACAAACTCATAATGGCCATACCTTATTCTAAAATTTCTCTAGTTGATGCATTCCTCCTTAATCCTTACCTGATGGTAGCCTAACTTGAGGTCAATCTTGGAAAATATCTTGGCATCTTTCAACTGATCAAAAAATCATCTATTCTCAACAAAGGAAACTTGTTCTTTACAGTTACCTTATTCATCTACTTGAAACCAATGCACATTCGTAATATTTCATCCTTATTCTTTACAAAAAGTACTAGAGCACCCCAAGGTGAAACACTTGGGTGTATGTACCCCTTCTTCAATGTAATACCCCTAGGCTGATCCCCAAGTCTAAATATCAATGTAATTGTACTTTACTTATAAGCTGGTGAGTTGAAGTAACAATTTTTTTCGTTTGGTTCTGCACGCATTAAGATTAGTGTGTGAGGATATCACATCAAAGTAGTGCGCGCAATTGTAAAATGATACATCACATAGTTTAATGTTTTGGTGCGGACCTGTGTAAGTGAACGAGCATAACACATTGAAGGTGAACCAACTTAAGGAATGTATTGCATGCAAGTTTAGTGCAAAAGGATGGTGCACTGAAGGAAAAGTTGAGCAACCCTCGATTCAGCGCACACTGGTTTAGTGCGTAGTTTTTGATGTCCATGGAAGCCTTTTGTATATAAGTCATGATGTAACACACACTTGTGCAAGGGCACAAGGGTGGCACATTGAGGAAAGAGTGTGTGCAGCCCAGAAGTTTCGTGTGCACTGGTTTTAGTGTGCGAACTATATATTTTGAGGTTAGTGAGCCTAGATGCAAAATATCAATACTTTTGTACTGAGATGTAAATGTAATCTCCTGCAATTTAATAAAAATACATCATTGCGGAAGACTGACCACGTAAAATAAGATGGGGGGCTTAAAATCCATTAGATGAGATCAAGGGGGCTGGGTTAAAGGGGCTTAAACCCAAAAAGGAATATTTTATTAATATTTCTTAAAAAGTGTAAAGTAAGGATATATTATTATATCCTAGGTCCTAAGGAGGTGACAAGTGGATGAAGAAAGTTCTCAACATGAAAAGCGTCAGGTTGGGAACATGTTATGGACGAAAGGCAGTTCTCAACTTGACAGGTGTCAAGTTGGGAACATGCAGTCAAATAGTTTCGACTTAGTCCATTTTGACATTATTGGGGAGAGAGGATCATTCTGATGATTATCTAGGGAGTGACCGAGCTAGGAGGGAACTGACTATTACTAGGACTATTCGTACATAGACTCAACTGTCAGTTATCGATTCGATTGCTCTGTCATGACCCGACTGTTATGTCATAGAACTATTCAATGAGTAAAATCAATTGTTGATTAACATGAGCCAATTGTCACTGTGACCAATATGTTGATTACTGTCACAGACACATGTATATGACTTAGCTTGGAGAGATAGAATGAAGAGGTGGGTTGTTAGGCCCATGGGAATTTGAACTGAAGAGGTGGATTTTCAGGCCCGTGGGACTTGGGATTGAAGAGGCGGGTTGTCAGGCCCATGGAAGATTGCATTCTCTCCAAGTGAGAGAGTTGCTGGGAATTATTTCCCAAGGTGCCAAACTACAGTGACATGGATCTGAGACTTCTTGTTTGGCATGTTGTTGAAGCCATGAGAGGGAAGTGGGGAAGCCAAAGGAATATTGAGCATAGAAGGGGCACACTTCCTGGGGTGGGATAGGCATGTGGGGAATGAGAGACTATAGGTTGTCAGTGCAAATTGGCATCTATGACAGACTTTCCAATAATTGAGTCACATGTGTTTGAGATACCCGTGACTGGGTTCTTGTTGAGTGAGATACTTTATCCTGGTTGGGAACCATTACCCAAGTGGAGTTTATCCCCATCTTAGGGGTGACCCACTGTTGAGATTTATGAACAATGCGATCTAAGGTTGAGAGGAATGTGGAAGGTCTACTTGCAACTAGTGTCTTTTATTCAAAAGATAAGTACTAATTGTGTGTCAAATTATGGTTGCAATAATATTTATACAATTGTTGTTATGGGTTTATAATGTTTATGATTGTATATAATTATGTTATGAATAT
>ML802321.1:112024-150242 GCA_009831015.1 Picea engelmannii
TATATATATATATATATATATAATTATGTGTTACAAAATGTATGTTTATGTTTTAGTTAGTGGCAGAGTTGTGTCAGAGCAATTTCGGTAGAATTTTTGGTAAATGGTATTAGAGTTGATGACAAGAGAAGTTTGTTGGAATGTGCTTGGCCTGGGTGGTTGGATATGTAACAAATTGGTATCAGAGATATAAATTTTTAAGTGGCATTTCCCAACGGGTGGCTGGAGGTATTAAAAATTGGTATTAGAGCGCAGTTTACAACACTGAGCCTGGATGGGCTGAGTTAACATCCTGTCGAAGCATATTTTGCAGGGAATTGAATTCAGGAGTGGTTGTATTTTCAGTTACGGTGCATCCATGACGATGATTTGAAGCACTTGAGTGAAATTGGGTAAAAGTGCCAATTTATGTTGATTAAATTCATGAAGAATTTGGGAAAATTTGGTTAAGTGATAAGATATTCCTTAATTTTAATCCCCGTTTAAGAAAAATCATATAGAAATTGACCAAATTCGAAGTTACAGAGAAGCTAAGACATATTGGTTGAGAATAGGGAAAAAGCCCTAATTTCTACAACGAAGATTTTGGAAAAATCAGTCAAGTGATCAAAATTGTTGTGCGCACTAAGTAGTAGTGTTGCACAAGTGTGCGCACTAAGTGTTGGCGTGGTGAAGAAAATAAGGATGCACAAGGTATGTGCACTAAAGTATAGCACTAAACCATGTATACCATGTGGCGTGTACATAATTTAGGTACACAATAAAGTGCGTCAAATATTGGCATCGCATGGTGTGCATTTGAATTTTTGCGTGTGGTGTGAACACATTAAAAATGTTGACATTGCGTAGTGCAATGCTTACAATGCATGCAGAGTATTGGTGCATGACACAAGATTTGTTCTCAATATATATTTGTGCACGACAGAAAATATGCACATTAGTTATTAACACACAATACATGCGCTACACGTTTGACATTGAGTGTGAGAACCTGCATAGGCTAAATATGAAGTTATAATTGAGAAGTAGTACATGAGAGGTCAATTGGGCAGTCAATATTCCGAAGAAATCAGAAGAGAGGATTATGAACCTTTATGGAAACTGAACTGTACATAATTCCATGATTTTTTTTAAATTGTCTAGCCTAACAGATTTTGTTGGCTGCCCATTTTGCATAGTTAACAACATTAGATCAAAGAAGGATCAACACAAATTTAGAATCATGGAATATGTGCAGGGGGTTTTCAGTCATGAGGAAGATATTAGAGGAGTGTATGTCCATATGGGTGATGAAGGTACAAATTCAAATGGACATGGAGAAGGTAAGTAAGAAAGCATGAACTTGGTAGAAACCATAAGATTTTTGCAAAGGGATGTCCTGAGTCATAAAGATGAAAATAAGAGGCTTATGAAATCCGAGGAGTTGAAGGAAGACTTTAACATTAAGTTGATGTGGAGCTTGGATATAATAGAGAAGAATATGGATAAGCAAACTGAGTCAAGTAGATCAAGAAGCTATAAGTCTCATGATAAGAAGAGAAGAGTAGTGTGCAACATAAGTGCTGGCAGACAACACCATCACTCTCTAAGTCATTCTACTAGGAGAGCACGTAGTAGTTTAAGTCCTGTTAAGAAACCTATGAATACTGGGGTGGATGAAATTAAGAGGGAAATGAACAAAATCAAACCTCCTACTTTTGATGGTGAACATACGAAGGATGAGGATGTCGAGACATGGCTGCTAAACATGAGAAAGTAATTTCAGTTGCATAACTACTCTTCACGGGAAGAAGATAGAATTGTTATTTATTATCTCAAGGGGAAAGCCTCAATGTGGTGGAACCAATTTATGCAGGCACATCACATTGATGAGAGGAAGGTGACTTGGAGATAATTTAAGAGGCAATTTCAAAGGAAATACTTGACTAAGAGGTATTATGACAAGAAAATGAAAGATTTCTTTGAACTCAAGCTTGGTAGTATGTCTATAGATGAGTATGAAAGGAGGTTTCTAGAAATGCTTAAATATGCTTCCTTCATCAAGGATGAGCAGGTTAATATTCAAAGATATTTGAGTGGACTTCCACCATTTATCAGTGACATAATACAATATGATGATCCCAAAACATTGGAGGAAACTATAAGAAGGGCTAAGTGTCTTTATGATCAACAAAAAGGAAAAGAAACTTACCAAAAAGATTGGGAAAACAAGAAGAAAATAAAGTTGGAATAAAGGAAGAAGGGGACTAAGCCACCATTCCTTAGAAATAACTATCACGAACAACCAAATTCTAAAGAGTCCAGAATGACAGAGTCATTGGGGTAAAGTTCAAGGAAACCACCTATTCAGTGTTGGGGTTGTAAAGGAGATCATATGTACATATATTTCCCTCATCGAAGTGAAAGAGTGAGGATTGTTCACAGTGCATAACAAGATGAAACAATGGAGGACATGGGCATAAGTGTACCTAATATCTATGCATCCTTGGACAACAAGCAAGTTGAGTTTCAATTACACATGATTGAAGTAGAAGGTAAGATCAATAATCAACCCATTGCTATTTTAATTGATTCAGGAGCTAGTCATAGTTATCTAGATCCTAAGATGGTGCAAAGGTTTCAATTGCCAAGAAGTAAACTAGGAAAACCTTGGGTGGTATAGTTAGCTACATGAGATAAAAGAAAGTTTAATGAGATGGTCAAATTTTGGTCAATGAGCATGAATGGACTGAATACCAACACAGATATGAAAATCATAACTTTAGGTTCTTATGACTGCCTAATTGGTATGGATTGGTTGGACCAACACCATGTTGTCTTGGAATTTTATAACAAAGCAATTAATTGCTTGGATGAGGAAGGCAACTTAAGGATAGTACAAGAGATTCCTAGAGCAATAACTGTCAGAGAAATTTCAGCCTTGCAGCTAAAGAAAAGTTACAGGAAAGGGTGTCAAATATTTGCAGCACAGATGGAGGAGACACCTAAGGATAAGGTGTCAGAAATTGAATACTGTACAGTCTTGAAAGATTTTGAAGATGTATTTAAGGAAATACCAATATTTCCACCTAATAGAGATATTGATTTTTCCATCAATCTGATACGTGGAGCAACTCCAGTATCAGAGACTCCTTACAGGATGAGTATACCTGAGCTAAAGGAATTACAAATGCAGCTTGAAGAGATTCTAAAGAAGGGGTATATATGCCCAAGTGTGTCACCTTGGGGTGCCCCTATATTTTTTGTGAAGAAAAAGGATGGAACTTTGAGACTTTGTATTGACTTCAGGTAGTTGAACAAGGTTACTGTGAAGAACAAGTATCCTTTGACAAAGATAGATGATTTTTTTGATTAGTTAAAAGATGCAAGAATATTCTCGAAAATTGATCTAAGGTTAGGATATCATTAGGTAATAATTAAAGAAGAATCCATCAACAAGACTGCTTTCAGAATGATGTATGACCATTATGAGTTCACAGTGGTTCCGTTTGGATTAAAAAATGCACGAGTTATCTTCATGTGTCTCATGAATGGTGTATTCAGGAATTATTTGGACAAGTTTGTCATTGTCTTCTTGGATGACATTCTGATATATTATAAATCTGAAGAAGAGCATGGGAAACACTTGATGATGGTGTTACATGTATTGAGGGAACATCAACTATATGCTAAATTGAGCAAGTGCTAATTTCATCATAAGCAAATCCATTATTTAGGCCATATCATCTCCAAGGAGGGGATAGTAGTGGACCCAGAAAAGATAAGAGCCATTGAAGGATGGCCAACACCAAGGAGTGTATCCGAAGTAATATCATTCATGGTTCTTGCAGGTTACTATAGAAGATTTATTGAAGGATTCTCAATAATTGCACACCCAATTACTTCTTTGTAGAAATGTGTGAAGTTTGAAAGGTGTGAAGTTTCCAACACTTGAAGCATTTATTAACAAGTGATACGATACTAAGGATTGTTGATCCAAATGAATATTTCATAGTATGCATTGATGTATGTAAAGAAAGACTGGGTGTATTCCTTAGTCATAATGGGTATGTAGTGTGATATGAATCAAGGAAGTTGAAGGAGAATGAGAGACACTATGCAACTCATGATTTGGAGTTGGCAGCCATAGTGCATGCCTTGAAGATGTGGAGGCACTACCTCATGGGGAAAATATTTGAGTTGAGAACCAACCACAGTGGTCTGAAGTACTTGTTTGAAAAACCTGTTGGGTATGTGTTATATTCTTTGCACGAGTTTTGCCTCGAGAAACGTGTCACATATTTATGTGGTTTTTCGACACATGGTTTTTTGCCGATGGTTTTCTATTTCTGGTTAAGGAATTAGGGTTGTTGACTAATCCAGGTCATTGGGTTAGGGTTCTGGATGTCGTTGGCTCCTATATGTATATTGTATTGTAAACAATGTATTACTATGAATGAAAATATAGAATATGCTGGTTTTTTTGGTTTGGGTTTCCAGGGGAAAAATCTTTGTGTAATGTTTGTATTTGCCATTGTATATTTTCTGTTCTTTTACTGAAAATTTGTTTGCAGTAAATATTGTACAAGGTTAAAATATACATTTGGTATCAGAGATTTGTTGGCTTCAGGGGGATGCCTTCGTGGTCAAGGGTTTGGCTCGACACTGTGATAAGCCTTGTTACAGTGGGAGATCTGTGGTATTGATTTTTCAGGTGAAAAGAAATGGCAAGCAATTCTAAGATGGAGATCGAGAAGTTTAATGGGCAAAGTTTTGAGCTGTGGAATCTCAATATGGAAGATATGTTGATGGACATAGATCAATGGATCATGGTAGATCAGGTACTACACCTACAAGAACTTCAGCATATGATTGGAAAAAGTTGGATCGGAAGGTAAAGAGCACAATCCGACTGTGTCTCTCAGATTCAGTATTACTGAATGTGTTAGAGGAAGCTACAACCAAGGATTTATGGGATAAGTTGGGGAAGTTGTATCAGTCTAAGTCCCTAGTAAATAAACTATTCCTAAGAAATAAGCTGTATAACCTGAGGATGAGAGATGGAGACTCGGTGGCAGAGCATTTGAATGCCTTCAATACTGTGGTAAGTCAATTAGTATTTGCTGAGATTAAAATTTCAGTTGAAGATAAATGCATCAGTTTACTGTGTTCTTTACCAGACTCCTTGGATAGTCTAGTTGTGTCCATATCTAGTAATACAACTTCCTTGAAGTTTTATGAAGTGGTCTCATCCTTGTTGTTAGAGGAGATGAGAAGAAATAATATGGAAGGACAGAGCACAGACACATTATTCGCAAGAGGACGTTCCCAAGAAAGAAATAGATCTAAGTTCTCAAGTGGGATATCTAAGTCTAAGGGTAGATCTAAATCTCCCAAAATTTTTGTAAAGGTATGTTGGAGATGTGGAAAAGAAGGGCACTACAAGAAGCAGTGTAGATCCAAAGTTGAGAAAAAGAAGGGATCTGAAGAATCTCCTTCTACATAAGAAAAGACCTCCAAGGAAGAAGGAGGGGATGTGTACTTGGATTCTTCAAGCACACATGCAGATCATGAGGCATGGTTGGTTTAATCTGGTGCATCCTTTCATATGACTCCCCACAAGGATTGGTTCTGCGAATATGAAAGGCATGATGGAGGTAATGTTTTCTTAGGTGATGATTCAAAAACCAGAATCATAGGATGAGGAAAATTAAATTTGAGGCTCATAGATGGAAGGATTAGAACACTTCCTAGTGTTCTGCACATCCCAGGTTTGGATAGAAATTTGAATTTTGTAATAAAAATGGACGATGCAGGAGTAAAAACAATATTTGAAAAGGAAACCCACAGGATGGTTCGAGGAGCAATGGTGTTGCTGAAGGGAGTTCGGTTTGGAACTCTGTATAAGCTGTAAGGAAGCACTATTAGTGATGGGTGTAATAGTTCCATTGTTCCTCATATTGGATTTGAAGAAGAAATAACTCCTACAGTATCTGGACAAAATGTTATGTTGTGGCATCAAAGACTGGGGCATATCGGAGAAAAGGGTCTTCGACTACTACACGGTAAAGGTATGGTTGAAGGTATGTCTAACTGCTCTCTAGATTTTGATTTCTATGAACATTGTCTATATGGGAAATCGGTTCGAGAAAGAAGGCTACCGGAAAGGTATAATCCATTTGATTTCCGTTCAAATTTTGCTTTGTCTATTACTGATGATGATCCTAGAACTATCAAAGAGGAAGTGGATTCAGAGGATGTAAATCTTTGGAAAAGGGCCATGGATGAAGAAATGACATCTTTGGATAAGAATGAGGCTTGGGATCTAGTGGAGTTACCGACTGGAATAAAGACCATTGGAAACAAATGGGTATTTAAAAAGAAGTTGAATGCAGAAGGAAAAGTGGAGAAATACAAATCTTGGTTAGAAGAAAAGGGTTATTCCCAGGTTGAGGGAATTGATTTTGGTGATATTTTTTCTCCTGTTGCCAAGTTAACCTCTATAAGATTTTTTTTATCTGTTGTTGTTGCATTTGATTTTGAAGTAGAACAAATGGTTGTGAAGACAACATTCCTACATGGGGATCTAGAAGAAGAAACCTATATGAAGCAACCAGAAGGTTATGCTGTGAAGGGAAATAAGGAGTTGGTATGCAAGCTGAAGAAGTTCCTGTATGGTTTAAATCAATCACTAAGGATGTGGTATCAAAAAATTGATACTTATATGATGGGACTTGGATTCACAAGAAGCAAAGAGGATCACTGTGTGTATTTTAAATTAATTGGTGATCATTTGATTTATTTGGTCTTGTATGCGGATGACATGTTGCTGATAGGAAACAACAAGGAGATTATCCAGGATATGAAAACTCAGTTGTCCTCTAAATTTGACATGAAGGATCTTAGTGCTTCAAATTTCATTTTGGGCATGGAAATTAAAAGAGATCGGAAAAGGAGGAAACTCTGGTTAAATCAGAGAAAATATGTCGAGACAATATTGTAGAGGTTTAATATGAAGGAATGTAAACCGACCAAGGTTCCTATTCTTGTTGGTGTAAAGTTATTTTCAGATTTGTGTCAAGACACATGAAGATGAGGAGGACATGTCTCGTGTTCCATATGCGAGTGAAAATGACAGTTTGATGTATGCAATGGTCAATACTAGACCGAATATTGGACATGCAGTGGGATTTTTGAGCATGTATATGTCAAAACTAGGGAAGGAGCATTGGGAAACAGTAAAAAGGGTTTTCAGGTATTTGTGTGGAAATGCTAGCTATGGATTGTGCTACAAAGGAATACCAGTATTGGACAGAGTTGTGGATATCCATGGATTTGTGGATGCAGACTGAGCTGGAGATATGGATCGTAGGATATCTACAAGTGGGTATGTGTTTAACCTGTTTGGAGGAGAAATAAGTTGGATGAGAAAAAAACAGGCTGCAGTGGCACTTTCAACTACAAAAGATGAATACATGGCAACCACTCATGCAAGTAAGGAAGCAATATGGTTACAAAGATTGTGTTCAGGTATTGCGTTGGTACAACAAGATGTAAGGATAGAGTGTGACAGTCAGAGTGCAATTTTTTTGGCGAAGAACCCGACTTATCATTCAAAGACAAAGCATATTGATATTCAATATCACTTTGTGAGAGACATGATTGAAGAAAAGAAAGTATTGTTGATGAAGGTGGACACTTTGAAGAATGTTGCAGATTCATTAAAAGAATTTGTGAGCATTGAGAATTTATATTTGTGTAGAGGATCCATGGGCATTGATGCGTTGGATTGTTGACTATGTAACCCTGTAACCCCCTGTATGCAAAGAAAACAAGTGGGAGAATGTTGGGTATGTGTTATATTCTTTGCATGAGTATAAGTGTTTGTGCATTGCGCCGGGCACGTAGGGTTGCTAAAGGGGGGGTGAAAGGGGGAGAATCCCCCCGCGTGAGTTTTTGGGGGAAGTGCCCCCCGAAAAACAATTTTTGACTTGGGAAACGTGTCACATATTTAGGTGGTTTTTTGACACATGGTTTTTTACCGATGGTTTTCTATTTCCGATTAAGGAATTAGGGTTGTTGGATAATCCAATTCATTGGGTTAGGTTTTTGGATGTTGTTGGCTCCTATATGTATATTGTATTGTAAACAATGTGTTACTATGAATGAAAATATAGAATATGTTGGTTTTCCCGGTTTGGGTATCCAACAGAAAAATCTCTGTGTAATGTTTGTATTTTCCATTGTGTCTTTTTTGTTCTTTTACTAAAAATTTGTTTGCAATAAATATTGTACAAGGTTAAAATTTACACAACCAACTCTGAATGCCAGACAAAGTAGATGGTTAGATTTCATTAGTGGGTATGACTTTGATATAAAGCATATCAAAGGTAAAGAAAACAAATTGGTTGATGCACTCAGCAGGAGAGTGCATGAGATGCATGTTATAGCCATTAGCATGTGTTAATAAGATTTGAAAGATAAAATTATAGAAGCTACAAAATCAAATCAGAAGTATATGGATTTAAAGGAAAAACTTCAGCAAGGTAACTTACAACAGAAAGTTGAAGATTGTAAGCTGGAAGATGATGAAATTCTTAGATACATAGGCATAATCTATGTGCTAAATTCCGAGGCATTGAAGGACATGATATTGGGAGAAATGCATAATGTACCTTATGTTGGACACCCAGGTTACCAGAAGACTATTGCAACTATCAAGATCCAATATTATTGGTTAGGCATGAAGAAAGAAGTTGTTGAGTTTATTTCCAAGTGTTTGGCATGTCAAAAGGTCAAGGTTGAGCATATACACCTAGTTGGACTGCTACAACCATTTCCCATTCCTGTCTGGAAGTGGGAAGCGATAACAATGGATTTTATTACTAAGCTACCCAGAACTAGAAATCAACATGATTCTATCATGGTGGTGGTGGAAAATCTTACCAAAGCTGCCCATTTTATTCCATAAAAGCTTACTCACAAGGAAGCTAACATAACTGAGATTTATTTGAAAGAGATAGTTTGATTACATGGAATGCCCAAGAAAATGGTGTCTAATAGAGATCCAAAATTTACCTCAAATTTTTGGAAGGGATTTGGAGCAAATTTGCAATTTAGCACAACCTATCATCTAGAGTCGGATGGGAAGAAAAAAAGGGTAAATCAAGTAATTGAAGACATGCTAAGGATGTATGTCATGGATAAACCATCCAAGTGGGAGAATTATCTACACTTGGTAAAGTTTTCTTACAATAATGGGTACCAAGAATCCCTGAAGATGAGTCCATTTGAGGTACTCTATGGAAGAAAATGAAATGCACCAGTCAGCTAGGACAAACCAATAGACCGTGTAGTAGTTGGGCTAGAACTACTCAGAGAAATGGAAGAGTAGACGATGAAGATAAACCATAATTTAAAGACTGCACAGGATAGGCAGAAAAACTATGTTGATAAGGGAAGAACTCACAGGGAATTTAATGTGGGTGATCATGTGTTTTTGAAAGTAAAGGCCAACAAAAGTTCCCTTAAGTTGGGAAATTGTTCAAAGTTGGTAGCGCACTTTTTTGGGCCATTTGAAATCCTGGAAAGGATTGGGCCTATAGAATTTATGCTTGCCTTTCCTGCATCAATGAATATTTATAATGTATTCCATGTATCATTACTTAAAATATATGTGCCTGATACTAATCATGTCATTGATTGGAATGTGATTCAGGTGGAGCTAGAAGGAAGATTTCAAGTGCATCCGGTGCACATATTGGATCAGAATATCAAACAACTCTGGAATCAATCCATAGGGATAGTAAAGGTCCAATGGACTTGGTACGATCATGAGGATGAAACTTGGGAGCATAAAGATGCTATGAGGGAAGAATACCCACATCTTTTTAAGAACTTTTGAGTTTTGTTTGTACATGTGTATATACTGCACTGAGGACAATGCATAAATAAGGGGGATGGGATTGTAATACCCCTAAGTCAATCCCCAAGTGTAAATATCAATGTAATTGTACTTTACTTATAATTCATTGAGATGAAGTGACAAGTTTTTTCATTTGGTTCTATGTGCATTAAGATTAGTGCGCGAGGATATCACATCAAAGTAGTGTGCGCAGTTGTAAAATGATACAACACACATTTTAATGTTTTGGCATGCACCTGTGTAAGTACACAAGAATAACACACTGAATATGAAACAACTTAAGGAATGCATCGCACACAAGTGTTAGTGCGAAAGGATGGTGCACTGAAAGAAAATGCGTGCAACCCTGGATTCAACGTGCACTAGTTTAGTGTAGAGGTTTTGAAGGCCAAAGAAGAATCTTGTATATAAGTCATGATGTAATGCACACATGTGTAAGGGCATGAGGGTGGTGCATCGAGGAAAGAGTGTGCGCAACCCAGAAGTTTTGCACACACTGTTTTTAGTGCGCGAACTATATATTTTGAGGCTAGTGAGCCTTGATGAAAAAGATCAATAATTTTGTACTGAGATGTAAATGAAAACACCTGAAATTTAATAAAAATGAATCTTTGCAGCAAACCGACCATATAAAAGAGAATGGGGGGCTTAAAATCCACTAGCTAAGGTCAAGGAGGTTGGGTTAAAGGGGCTTAAACCCAAAAAGGAATATTTTATTAATATTTCTTAAAAGATGTAAAGTAAGGATATATTATTATATCCAAGGTCCTAAGGAGGGTACAAGTGGCTGAAGGTAGTTCTCAACATGATAAGTGTCAGGTTGGAAACATGTTGTGCACGGAATGAATTTCTCAACCCGACATGTGTCATGTTGGGAACATGTAGTCAAATAGTTTGGAATTAGTCCATTCTAACATTATTGGGGAGATATGATCATTTCAATTATTATCCATGGAGTGATCGAGCTGGGAGGGAGCTGACTGTTACTGGGACTGTTCATACATAGACCCAACTTTTAGTTATCGAGTCGGCTGCTCGGTCATGGCCTGACTGTTATGCCATTGAAATGTTCAATGAGTAAACTTGATTGTTTATTATCATGAGTCGATTTTTATTGTGACCAGTATGTTGATTATTGTCGTAGGTACCTGTAAATGACTTAGATTGGAAAGCTACACTGAAGAGGTGGGTTGTCAGGCACATGGGAATTTGAACTGAAGAAGTGGGTTTTTAGGCCTGTGGGACTTGGGACTGAAGAGGTTGGTTGTTAAGTCTGTGGAAGATTACATTATCTCCAAGTGAGAGAGTTTATGGGAATTATTTCCCGAGGTGAAAAACTGTAGCGACAGGGCTTTGAGACTTCCTGTCTGGTCTGTTGTTGAATCCCTCGAAGAGAAGTGGGGCAGTCAAAGGATTGTTGAGTAGAGAAGAGTCATAATTCCTAGGGTGGGACATGCATGTGGAGAATGAGAGACTATAGGATGTCAGTATGAATTGGCTTCTACGATGGACTTTCTAGTAATTGAGTCACTTGTGTCTGAGATACTTGTGATTGAGTTCCTGTTGAGT
The DNA here is from genome assembly GCA_009831015.1 of Picea engelmannii. Taxonomy (NCBI): domain Eukaryota; kingdom Viridiplantae; phylum Streptophyta; class Pinopsida; order Pinales; family Pinaceae; genus Picea; species Picea engelmannii. The sequence continues at coordinate 123,498 of ML802321.1, forward strand.
GAGATAATTTATCTTGGTTGGGAACCCTTACCCAAGTGGAGTTTATCCCCAACTTGGGGGTGACCCACTGTTGATATTTATGAATAATGCAGTCTAAGTTTGGTAGGAATGTGGAAGGTTTTTCTGCAGTTTGTGTCTTTTATTCAAAATATAAGTACTAATTGTGTGTTAAATTATGGTTGCAGTAATATTTATACAATTGTTGTTATGGTTTTATACTGTTAATGATTGTATATAATTATGTATTACAGAATGTATGTTTATGTTTTAGTTAGTGATAGAGTTGTGTCAGAGCAATTTCGGTGGAATTGTTGGTAAATGGTATTATAGTTGATGACAAGAGAAGTTTGGTGGAATGTGTCCGGCCTGGGTGGTCATATATGTAACAAATTGGTATCAGAGCAAGAATGTTTTAAGTGGCATTTCCCAACAGGTGGTTGGGGGTGCTACAGTCAACAACTCTTCAAGCTGCATCTGCAATTCCTTAATCTTTGGTGTACTCATCCTGTAAGGTGTCTTGGATACTATAGCTTCTCCTAGAATTAAGTTATGGAGAAATCTATATTCGTCCTAGGTGTAAAACCTGGTTTTTCTCCAATGACATTTTCAAACTCACTCAGGACTGCAAAATCTTTCAGACTGGGCACCTTATCCTTAGTTTCCTCTTCCATGTGAACTACATAAATTTGGCATCCCTTCCCAGCACTTCTTTTCATCTTCCTATCCAAAATTTCTTTAATTTTCACTTCTATTGGAATGCCCTAAACTGATCTCAAGTTTCCTTCTTCATCAAGACAAGTGAATGCCTTGTTGTAGCATTCTTAGATAGCATGATTCTTGTCCATCCAATCTATACCAATTAGTAAATCATAAGAACCTAATGGTATGATGTTTAGATATGATTTTGTGTTAATTCCATTCGTGTCCAATGGACAATCCTTAACCAGTTCATTGATTCTTCTCTTAGCTACTGTAGCTAGTTGAACTAACCATGATTTCCCCAGCTTGCTTCTTTGCAAATGATATCTCAGAACCATATTAGGATTTATGTAACTATGAATAACTCTTGAATGTTGTGCACAATCCTCCCTTCTCCTCCATGAGGGAAATATCTGTACATGTGATCCCCCTCACGTCCTCAACATTTAATGGGTTTTTTTCTTTCCCTTTTCCCCAAAGTCTCTAACATCTTAGACACATTTTGTGTTGGCTTCCCTTGTGGATTTTATATGAGGAAAGGTGTCTTAAACCCTTTCCTTCTCTACTACATATTTTCTTTTTTCTTGTCAACCCAAGCTCTTTGAAAGGTTGATCCTCCTTTATGTTGGTCATAAAGGTACTTTTCTCCCCTTATTTCTTAGTCCAATGTTTTGGGCTCATCATACTATATCTTATGATTGTATATTGAAGGTATACCACTTAGGAACCTTTGTATCTTGACTTTCTTATTCTTGATGAAGTTAATACACCTCAACAATTCCAGAAATGTCCTCTCATATGCATCCATAATCATGCTCCCAAGATTGAGTTCAAATAACTCCTTCATCTTCCTACCATAATATTGTTGGGAAAATTATTTCTTCTGAAAATACTTTATGAACTAACTACAGGTGATTTTATTCTCATCAATGTGCTTGACTTGCATGAGATTGTCCCACCACATTGATGATTTTCCTTTCAATTGGTAAATTTCAATTTTGGCCTCTACATATGATGAATAATTGTGCAGTTGCAAATACTTCCTCATGCCCAAAAACCATGCCTTTGAATATTCATCCTTTTGATCACCATCAAAAGTAGGAGGTTTGATATTTATTAGCTCCCCTTGTAGTTAATCCACTCCAATCCTCCTCTTATGTTGTCTGATAGGAGATAGACTTGGATTTCTCCTTGCTCTTGCAGTTGAGTGTATTGGTGAGTGATGATGGTGTCTACTAGCACTGCTAGATTCTTCTATTCTTGCATGAAACATGTGATCCTCCGTCTTCCTTGAATCTATTTACTTGTCTATATTATTTTGTAAGTTGTCCAAGATTTGCAACAACTTGGTGTTGATGTTGTTTTTCTTCTCTTAATCTTTCATAAGCTTCTCATTATCAACTTTGTAGCTCAACACATCTATTTGAAGACTCTTGATTGTCCACTAGATCAATACTCTCTATTGTTCCTTCTCTCTTCCCATTGGATTCAATATCTACATTTCCCAAGCTAACATTCACTCCCCTAACTTCATGTTCATGAGTATCCACTATCTCACTGATATTCATACTAAATTGTTCTACCTATAACTTTAAGTCTACACAACCTGTAACCAACATAAAAATTTGTTACATTAGGCATAAATAAAAATATGGGAAAATTCAAACCCCATTTCCAATCCTTTAAGGCCCCCAAAAATCATTCTTTTCACTTGATGAAGAAATATGATACCCATCTATGAAATCTAGGTGAAAATATTGATTATGTTATTCCTTCACTTTCCATTGACTATTTATTTTCTCAATTTTGAGCTTTGAGCAGAAATTTATGGTTGTCTGAAGTTTCTGCTCTTTCCCCAAACTTAGACAAAAAATTTCAAAAATCTGTCATAGTCTTGTTGATTTTGCACCTTGCTGATGTGGCATGACACATGTTAGATAATGTGGCAATTGGGTCCATGTGTCCTGATACATGGCTAACCTGTCATCCCCTTGGTCACTTGGTCCTACCTTGTCATCCTTCGAACCTTATTCTCTTTCTTCCTTCTTTCTTTTCTCTCTCCTCCTTTCCTCTGTTGGGCCCATACTTGTTATTGTATTTTATTTCCACATGAATTTGTATGCACTTGCTAGATGACATGGCATGTTGCTAACCATTAGATGTAGGTCATCGAGATTTCAAGGCCTGCAAGAATATTGAGATTTATTTGCCAATAAATTCCCATCAGAGTGTCACAAACCATGCTTAGGATTCATCCCACAACCTGCATGCTGCAAGACTATTTGGATCACATTATCGGTCTTTCATATTGAGATGACCACTTAGCATGCATGCCAATTCTTCCTGAATCTTGTATTCTGCAAAGCTATCAAGCTTCCTCCACTCGACTCTCCTTCCTGCAACACTATTGAGATCGCCTTTGCTGGTTCTCTCCATTGAAATGCACACTTAATATGACCTCAAGGTTTCTTCAAAGGTTGTAGCCTACAAGGTTGTCAGAATCACTTTATTGGGATTTCCCTTCAAAAAATCATCCTGAGCAAATTCCTCCCGTGAACAACCTCACCAAAACCTATCAAACTCTCTTTATTGGGCTTGCACAATTGGGATTCCAACTTGTCTTATGCACTAATATTTCTGAAATCTGAAACTCACAAAGTTATTGGGTTCGTTCCTTCACATTCACTTCTTTTGAAATATTTCTTGACCATTGATATCCAACAGATGGTCAGGATCAAATATCGATGCTTGATAAATGGTTAAGATTTAATCTTGGAATTTGGTTGATCCGTCTCACCCTTTTCCAGTGACAACTGTGGGTCCCACCTATACTCGACTACCACATGGAAATATTTTATTTTCATGTCCTTACTGACATGTCTCCTTACATGGCATGCCGATGAGGCATGTTGAATCAACAAGCTGGCATGGCATTCCAACACCCTTTTTTGGCGTGTCATATGAGGTGGCCCTGACTTAGCATGTTGATGTATCATAATTTTCCACACCCACCACTTATGAGGCAACATCCTTATCTGGTGGATCGGATGGTGGGTCATCGCCCCTATCAATAGTCTAGATCACCGTAGGTATTGAAAATGCATGACCTTTAACCAATTATTTGATCCTGATAGATATAATGACTGATATCTATCTGATCTAATAGTTCATAATCATTTTGGGTTCAAAGGTGCTCAATAGTTATATTGGTCAGACTTATCTCTTCAAAATGTTAAATTACCTTGTTTTGTGTTTTTCCTGCAAATCTAAACCCTAATGGATGGTTAGAATTTACTCCCAAGTTTGAGGAAACATTGGTCGGGTTTGACCATTTTTGAGACTTTGACAGGCTGGTCGAAGGCGGAGCACCCAGGCGAAGCAAAGATCGTGGGATCTTGCACATTTTGCGGGATTTTTGGGATTTTAGGGTTTATGTAATGGGTATGGGATGTCGGCCCATGGGTCTTACCCATGTTTAATCCCTTTTGGTAATGTATAAATAAGTATCTAGGCGATGTAAGTAGAAGTGGTAATTGGCTTAGAGAGGCCATTGGCTTAGTGCATGAGTAGTTAGCTTAGTGCACAAACATGTTGAGGCTTGCAGAGCTAGGTGCAAGCATTTTTGTAAGTGCTTGGTGTAGACAAACCGTGTAAGGCTTTGTGCTTTGATCCAATTCGGGGAAGAAGGATCTGGCGAGGTGCGCGTAGATCTCCTGTCCTTTGTGGAGTTGGATTTGTGGCTTGGTGCATGTAAGAAGATTGGAAGAGACTAATAAATAAGAAGAAGAGTTGGTGGATGTAGCCCCACACTGGGGTGAACCACGTATATCCTATGTTGATGTGCTTTGTGCAATATTGTTCATGATGTTTATGTATTTTTTTCTTAGTGCACTATTCTTGATGTGTGATAGGTAGATCCATTGATGCTAGTGCTTGAGATATGAATAAATGCTAGATCTGCTATGATGCTATGTGCCAAATGATTAGATGTGTTTAATCTCGATTACTACTGCATTGATCTGTAATTAGGGTTAATTAGTGATGTGAATAAGAATCATAACTTAATTCATACTGTTGGCTAAGTGCTCTGTTAAGTGTTGTAATTGTTGGGTATGTGTTATATTCTTTGCACGAGTAGTAGTGTCTAAGCATATGCATAGGGGGGTTTGAGGGGGGGTGCAGGGGCAATGCCCCCATAATATTTTTTTGCCTCGGGAAACGTGACACCTACCTCGGGAAACATGTCATATATTTAGGTGGTTTTTTCGGCACATGGTTTTTGCCAATGGTTTTCTATTTCTGGTTAATGAATTAGGGTTTTGGAATAATCTAGGTCATTGGGTTAGGGTTTTGGATGCCACTGGATCCTATATGTATATTGTATTGTAAATAATGTAACACAATGAATGAATATAATATATGCTGGATTTCCCAGTTTGGGTTTCCAGGGGAAAAATCTCTGTGTAATGTTTGTTTTTTCCATTGTATCTTTTCTGTTCTTTTCTAAATATTTGTTCACAATAGACATTGTACAAGTTTAGAATTTACAGTAATCACAGATCTGTGTCCCAGCTAGGTTGTAGGCACTTGAGTCCTGCAACCCCCCCTGCCTCTACCTCGAGTGAGACTTCATCTTCTTTGCAGGTTTTGTTGAAAGGGACGATAGTTAGGGTTTTGTTGGTACATTGTTGAAGCATTGAACCCTGGGTCTGCCATTGTGCCAAAAAATGGTTCTGTTGTCGGGACGTGAAACTGTGATTGCTGGGAACTGACGAAAAGAAAAATCACTGTGTGTAGATCTATTGTTGTAGTGTGCAGTATTCTACTTGACTTGCGAATCTCTGTGCTAAAAGAGAAGTTCGATCTGGAGAAAAGAGGTAAGCTATTAAATCTTTGTGCTCTGGTAAAGGTAAGATAAGTGGAAAGTTTTGCTTTGGAAGTATGGATCTAGGTATGTTTGATAGATTTTGTCCTAGTCTGAAAACTAGGGCACAACTAGAAGAAAGAATATTTGATCTGAATAAATTTGATAGTGATAGTGAAAGATATGTTATTCCTATGCATAGAAAGATTTTTTGGACTAACAAGTGGATGCATGATCCTAGAAAGAATGTTTGCAGATTGCATGTCCATCACTGTGATCCCAGTGCGCAGTACAGAAAAGGTTGGGGATTGTTTAAAAGAAAGAGAGGATTGACACTGTGTTATAGCCGCAGAAGACTGAGACATCTTGCTAAGGAATTCCCTGGTGTAGGTCCTACTTGTCTTTGTTTTAAATCTATTGGTCATGAGGTTTTTGATTTCCCTAGAATGATTGCTAAAGTTGAAAAGATGAACATAAGACAAGAAAACTATGGAGAAGGTCAGGAAACTAAGGATATGTTAGAAAACCAGAAAGAATAAGAATCTATGTTATTACAGCTGAAAGAAACACTGAATGATCATAGAGACATCAGTTTACCAGAGATCTTAAAATAAAAGTAGTGTATAGAAACAAGAATAGGAGAATTCAACATAGATTGTGTATTAGATGGGGAAACACACGTGAATGTTATGCCAGAAAGTACTTGGGAAATTTTGGGAAAGCCTGCTATGATTCCTTCATTGGGAAGGATAGGATTGTTTAAAGGAAAGATGATAAACCTATGTGGAAGAGTTACTAATGTACCTATGATTGCTCATGAAACATCGACCAAAGAATAATTTGAAGTCATTAAGTTTATTGAGAAAAATGCCCCTTTTTCAATTTTGTTAGGAAAGACCTAGATTGAGAAAGATCAGATCTGAAGAAAAGCAGAGAAGGAAGCCACAAAATAGAAAAATAAAGAATTAAGGGACTTCATGACTAGGAAAATAGCGCGATTAATAGAAGAACAAGAGAATAAGTCGAAGCAACTGAGGGCCAGAGACTTAGCTATCGAAGTTGAAAGAACGCATGAAGGCTTGAAAAACCTGTCCATGCTGGCGAGAAGAGCACCTACCTCGGAAATAGTAAGAAAATAGGTATTACACTCGAACCCTTTGAAAGACCCTCAACAGTGCGAAGTTACTACGTTAAGAGAAATAAGAATAAAAATGGAAAGAGGAATCTAAGGACTCAGATCATAGGAAAGAAGGCTAGAAAGATCAGTAAGAAGAAAGAAAATCTATGAAAACTGCAGGAAGTTCCAGAGAATACTTCGCAGAAGGCAGGCTTGTAGAACTCAAACATCGTCGGAATAACAGAACAATGCAGAATGGCACTTCGCCACGATGAAGCTATATGACCATTGGAGGTGTCCCGACCATTAGAATGACACTCTGGAACGACTAGAAATGTAGTTATTGCCGGAAAGACCACCATTGGACCATTAGGACCGTGAAATTATGAATGGAACCGTATTGATTAAGGCATTTCAACCCGTTAGAGGAATCCATTACGACATTGCTTATTTAATCCATCGAATGCTACACCAGGACCACTTTTTGCAAACCGAGATATCCGAGCTAACATAGAGGTGATTGTATACCACGTTGTGCTATATAGACCTCACCATTGATTCGATTACCTTAAGTATATGGTCACCTACCCGAGTTATTTGATCACAAGTGTGCATGTCGGGCGAACGTAGCGCAGTAGAGAAGTCCATGGAAGAGATCTTAATAGACATTATGACTAAGAAATTCATGTCTACAGGAATACAAGCATCGTCGATGGGTGGATTGCAAGCATCCCCCTTGACTGGACGTCGATCTGTGAAATCTCGAACCGCGGCGGAGAAAATAAGAAAGCACCATGACGATCTCGCGAACGTGAAGCAGATCCCGCCAATCTTGCCCGACTACATCCTGCCTTTGGTTGGCACGGTTATTTGTGACAACGTCTCACGTGATTTTGAGTACATGTTGATTACTGTGTACCTCCCGAAGAGGATACACACAGTCAGACTGTAGTTGGGACTGATCCCAGCACTCAAGATAAATGATTTCAACCTCAGTGACAGGAAGAACTATGTGATGCTCGCACCACATAGATACCTGACAAAGACGACTGGGAAGAAGCCCAAGATAGTTCCCCAACCATGGATCAAGGAGATCATGATATTGACGATCTTGAATGTAATGAAGATCCCCCACTTCGGAAGACATCAGGAGGTTAACGCGTGCGTTAAAATCCTCTTGTTGTGCTACCATGGAGGTTACCTTTGGTTGGATAGGCACATCACTATGGATCCGGCACTGATCCACTTGATCATCGGATTAAACATGCAGGGACCAGACCCTTACCAATTCTACCCAGGAAAGACATCAGATCACTCCTTGGTCCAGCACATGAAGGAGGCATATGGTGATGTGGAGAAGGGGAAGTGAGGTTACAAGGTAGCCTCCATCCAGGATGGTGCAGTGATCCTAGCTTGTCAGCTGATAGTGGGAAAACTCGTCAGAAAGAACCACCCTACATAAGTCACAGGATTCATAGTCGACCTCATAGGGAAGTGTGTCGAAGGAATGCAGATGAACTGGGCAAGCTACCTCGTCAATGAGTTGGAGAAGGACTGTCACGAACCGAAGGACCAAGGCTACAAGTTTCACTTCAGATGGTTAATGATTCTCATTGAATTTGTCACTTGGGAGATGACGGAGGGAGCGACATTCCTGAAAGTCGAGCCATCAGAGCCATTGGCTACGAGGTTCACCACCTTGTGGTATACGAGCGATATGGTGAAGAAGTGGAAATAAAATGTGGTGTTCCAAGCTTACTACCTATAGCTCAAGCACACCATTGAATCATTTCCTCAAATGACTTGAAACACCTTACATACATACAAGCCACTGGAGAAGCTCCATGCAGACTGACACTTCATCTACATCACTACGCGTAGGGTTGAAAGCAAGGAGGAGATGCAGTCCTACTATAAATTTACCGATGAAGAAATGGAGGAGATAACCAAGGAATGGCCAACCGAATTCCTTGTGTTATCACTCCAGGAAACTCTCCTAGGCAGTAAGTCAGAGATGCCTGGTAACTCAATCTTTTTGGAAACTATTTTCTCAATAATAGGTGTGGGTTTGGGATCAATATGAATATCTTAACCTCTGGATTGTATTCTCAAGACAGTCTTAACTATAATCATGCAACACAAGGCCTTCAAGAGCTATTGTCAGATAGGTTTGTATAACAAAGGGATAAGAAAACTAATCAGTTAACCAGAACATACATAAAACCATATATACGATGGGTCAACAAACTATCCAAAGATGCTTGTGATTCTTTATTAACAATCAAAAGTAAGATGATAGTTACCATAGGATCATTAAACAGAGACAAAAGAACTAATTCCACTCATAAGCATAGACAAAGATGAAAGAAGGTCTGACAGTAACAAATGAAAGAAACTTGCAAGCTGATATATTAAAGAAGGTGTCTTTCATACAAAATAGTAGCATATAGAACTCAAAATTGAACCCTGTGGTGCTTCAAATGTCTTTGGATTTATAGCCTTACAAGATGAAATCTAGATCCTTGAAATATGGATCAGATTTGCTAAAAATAGTCAAACCAAACAAGTGTAGGATGAGATCCTATAAAAATGCATCTAGACTTCTAAAAATGGAAAGTCAAAACAAAATATCCTATCTTAGGTGTCAAACTCTATTTTGATAGCCTTTATATCCTCCAAACTCTTTGACAGATGTAGAAAGTCTTCCAAGGCTGATGAATCCTCATAGGAAATTCGAATTTGCCACCTTTGGCAAAAAGATAGTTTTTTTTGCTCATCAACTAGGTCACCATTTTCACTTTTCCACCTTCTTAAACATTAAATACATCAATATAAAACCTTAAATATGATGTATTTAATTATTATGCATCTTTAGAAACCAACCTCGAAAGATTTGGTTGAGAAAAAGTCAAATCTGTGCAAAAATATGACCTCACTGCCATGTACAGGTTTTGGTGGTTAAGAGATAAAAATCTGGGCTTGTTAACCACCGAAAAGCTCTACTTTCGGTGGTTAAGAGATAAAAATATGGGCTTGTTAACCACCGAAACCTGTAACTTTCAAAAAATGGATCTGTAGCGAATAAATTTGCATGAGAATTGCAATGACTCGGCTTCTATTCCACGTATCCTTGTCCTTCATGAAAAACAAATCGAGAACCTTGATCATTCAACCAAATTTGCTGCCCACGCATTCTTTGTCTACAAAATCAAACTCTTCCAAAAATTGACATGCTTGATGAACTAGAAGCTCTGATTTCAGTGAAATATCTCGATGTCTTCAATAACACCTTGCTCCTAGCATCTCGGTGGATACGTTCGGATCCTACATGTCTTGCTCACGATCTGGCAATTGTCTGTTGTCTTCATTTTCTTACGGGACATATCACACAATCCTGATATGTGTGGATGAAATAGCTATTTACAAACGCCACCACTCTTGGCGTATTGATGAACTGTAGTGCATGCTAGGATGACACTTTGATTTACATAATTCGTGGATTAGATGTAGCTCTATTTGACCTGATGACTTGGCATGTTAAAGACTTTGACCAGCTGCAAAGCTAACACCTATTTTATTCCATTTATTCGGGCACGTGATGAAACAGTTAGCTTCTTTTCAACTTTGGCACTTTCGGTAGTTAAACTAGACCCGAATTTAACTTGTTAACTACCAAAATCTTTGCTTTTGGTGGTTAATGAGCACTTTTCAGGCCCACCTAAACCACCAAAACCTGAGATTCTCTCTTTTTCTTGAGACTACCAAATTCAATGCTTGTTCCAAGTTTATTTTCAGAAAATAGGCTCTCTAACAAGCCTATAAAAATTTAGAAATAAATTTTTGGACCTCTTCCTATCACTTAAAATTTGACAAAATGACAGTGCTATTTTAGGAAATAACATCTGGCTCCTACTCGGGGATGGAATCCTCCCAGTGAGGTTCCAATAACAAGTAGTTCCAGTCGCCTTATCGGTTGGGCTATGGAGTCATGTGGCCTGTGCAATCGATAGCCTGCTTTTCTTATTCAACCAAAATATGAAAACAATATTTGGATAGCTTTGAAATTGTAGTTCCATTGGGCATGGAGTCATCTAGCTGCCTTTGGCATTGGGCATGGAGTCATCTAACCTATGCAACTGTTCTTCAGCAAACCTATAGCTTGGAAACTTGTAGCCTACTTGTAGACTATCTGTTTATTCAACAACCAATAACTGGAATAATCTACTTTCTTAGATGAAGAGCTTATTCTCCTATATACTCCTACTCTAACTACTGCAAATACATGTTTTAGGTATATACATATTTCCAGAAAAATAATTCAAGCAACAAATTGCTTGACCCATCTTTATGTATACAACAAGGAACATGGAAGGAGAACAAAAGATACCACAAGAGAAATGCAACCATCTCATGTTCACTGCTGCAAACCATGATGCCAAACTCTGTAATATATGACATTGCTGAAAACCGTGAGTCCATCCATATAGCAATTGGATCATAAAATTTATGTATGACAATACCTTGTTGTTTAAAGTTGAAAAGTTTCTTTCCTCTATTAGTTCCATGATGTTCCTGATCTGATCTAGGACCATTGCCATATGCAATCTTCTCTTTATCATCTGGAATCTCAAAAGACATAACCTTTGAATCTTTCAGAAAAGTATCATATTCAACCACAAATTTTTCAACACAATCATATTGTCCATTAATTTGATGAAACAAATCATATTCATGACAGAATTCTGGAGAAAGGAAATCAGCTATGAAAACTAAATGGTTGACTTCAACTTGATGCTATTCTTCGATAGGCAAAGAAAAAGGCTCTTCAAGATCAGATCCATAGCTATCGTATGTAGGCTGGCTGCTGCTCAAATCAACATCATTTGATATAGAAATCTGATCTCCTTCATTTGCATACTTATCAAATATAGGTGAGAAAAAAACCTCTGTATCTGGCAAAGAAAGACAAGCAATCTTCAAATCCTTCTTATCAGTCACAGGCGAAAAAATGTCATAAGAAACCTCTTCAAAAATTTGAGAACAATCCTCTTTTATAACTGATTCTTCCTACAAATCAAAGGTAGCATGTGCAATAGAGATAAGATCTGATGCTTCTATAGATATATAATTCTCATTATAACCATTTGTATCATGAAGATCTTCCTTAACAACATAACTTTCATCTCTGCAAATAGAAGAATCAACTGCTTCCTGCTGAACATGCTTTTCAAATTCGTCACAACATTCTTTAAAGAGACTTTCAGTTGAAAATTCATCTTCTTCTTCCCCTAACCTATAATCCTTTTCATTTTTGTTTAAAGTAGTAGGTACATAAGAAGAACAATCCTGAGAATCTTCGGTCACACAATCATCAATATTCACATCAACTCTATCTTTAAGATCTTCCTCTTGAACAACAAGAATAGAAAGAATTTCATGTTCACAACTAGAAGAATAAACATTTTGAATATATGAATGAAATTCTTCACAAAAACCCTCAAGAAGAATTTCCCGAGAAAAATACCTTTCACATCGATGATGGAATACAGTATGAAACTCTTTTAAAGAAGATATGCTAGAAGGAGGTAAAGATCGATACCATTCACGAGCATCTCCTTCCAATGAGAATACAAACATCTTCATGAGCACATCCTCATGATATATATCCAGCTGAACCATGCATTGATGAAATCTGATGAGATGATCTGAAGGATTATCTTGTTTCTTTTCTGCAAATCTTGGAAGGTGATCTCCCCAAAAAACTATAGAAGGAACTGGATGTGGGAAACCAGGAATTGTTGAGAAGTCAAGAGGTGCAAACCTCTGAGCCAAAAGAGCTGCAAACGCTTTTGACATTTGATTATTGTGGAGTCGCCAATGAATCTTTCCTTCATGGAGTCACCAGATAGATAATTACAACCAAATGATGTCCAAGCTTTGTCTATCATCAAAGCTGGATCTTGTCGTCTCCCAAGGAAGCTGAGCTTCAATCTCCTCTCCCCGACAACGAGGATAATTTGTTATCACTCTAGGAAACTCTCCTAGGCTGTAAGTTAGAGATGCCTGGTAACTCAATCTTTTTGGAAACTATTTTCTCAATAATAGGTGTGGGTTTTGGATCAAGATGAATATCTTAACCTCTGGATTGTATTCTCAAGATAGTCTTAACTATAATCATGCAACACAAGGCCTTCAAGAGCTATTGTCAGATAGGTTTGTATAACAAAGGGATAATAAAACTAATCAGTTAACCAGAACATACATAAAACCATATATACGATGGGTCAACAAACTAGCCAAATATGCTTGTGATTCTTTCTTAACAAGCAAAAGTAAGATGACAGTTACCATAGGATCATTAAACAGAGACAAAAGAACTAATTCCACTCATAAGCATAGACAAAGATGAAAGAAGGCCTGACAATAACAAATGAAAGAAACTTGTCGGTTGATATATTAAAGAAGGTGTCTTTCATACAAAACAATAGCATATAGAACTCAAAATTGAACCCTTTGGTGCTTCAACTGTCTTTGGCTTTATAGCCTTACAAGATGAAATCTAGATCCTTGAAAGATGGATCAGATTTGCTAAAAATAGTCAAACCAAACAAGTGTAGGATGAGGTCCTATAAAAATGGATCTAGACTTTTAAAAATGGAAAGTCAAAACAAAATATCCTATCTTAGGTGTCAAACTCTATTTTGATAGCCTTTATATCCTCCAAACTCTTTGACAGATGTATAAAGTCTTCCAAGGCTGATGAATCCTCATAGGAAATTCGAATTTGCCACCTTTGGCAAAAAGATAGTTTTATTTGCTCATCAACTAGGTCACCATTTTCACTTTCCACCTTCTTAAACATTAAATACATCAAGATAAAACCTTAAATCTGATGTATTTAATTATTATGCATCTTTAGAAACCAACCTCGAAAGATTTGGTTGAGAAAAAGTCAAATCTGTGCAAAAATATGACCTCGCTGCCATGTACAGGTTTCAGTGGTTAAGAGATAAAAATCTGGGCTTGTTAACCACCGAAAAGCTCTGCTTTCAGTGGTTAAGAGATAAAAATATGGGCCTGTTAACCACCGAAACCTGTAACTTTCGAAAAACGGATCTATAGCGAATAAATTTGCATGAGAATCGCAATGACTCGGCTTCTATTCCACGTATCCTTGTCCTTCATGAAAAACAAATCGAGAACCTTGATCATTCAACCAAATTTGCTGCCCACGCATTCTTTGTCTACAAAATCAAACTCTTCCAAAACTCGACATGCTTGATGAACTGGAAGCTCTGATTTCAGTGAAAGACCTCAATCTCTTCAATAACGCCTTTCTCCTGGCATCTCGGTGGATACGTTCGGATCCTGCATGTCTTGCTCACAATCTGACAATTTTCTGTTGTCTTCATTTGCTTACGGGACATATCACACAATCTCGATATGTGTGGATGAAATAGTTGTTTACAAACGCCACCACTCTTGGCGTATTGATGAACTGTAGTGCATGCTAGGCTGATGCTTTGATTTACATAATTCATGGATTAGATGTGGCTCTATTTGACCTGATGACTTGGCGTGTTAAAGACTTTGACCAGCTACAAAGATAACACCTGTTTTATTCCATTTATTCGGGTGCGTGATGAAACAGTTAGCTGCTTTTCAACTTTGGCACTTTCTGTAGTTAAACTAGACCTGAATTTAACTTGTTAACTACTGAAATCTTTGCTTTCGGTGGTTAATGAGTGCTTTTCAAGCCCGCCTAAACGACCGAAACCTGAGATTCTCTCTTTTTCTTGAGAATACCAAATTCAATACTTGTTCCAAGTTTATTTTCAGAAAATAGGCTCTCTAACAAGCCTATAAAAATTTAGAAATAAATTTTTGGACCTCTTCCTATCACTTAAAATTTGACAAAATGACAGTGCTATTTTAGGAGATAACACCTTGTACCAGACGAGGATACATATCTCTCTAACCCCGACATCATCTTAATCCCTTTGGTCACCCTGATTGAGTATGATGGACCAAGCAGGGCAAAGAAAAAGAAGAAAAAGGAGGAAGTGCAGGACGTAAACGGTGAGGAAAAGGACAGTCCATCGAAGGAAATTGTGTCTGACTCACCTGTAGGAGGAAGGGGAAGAAGAGAAGAAATAAAAGGGTGAAGTGACACCACTAAAGGATCCCCTTACAGAGACCGAGACGTCAAAGAAAAGGAAGGTTTCTCTGCAGAAAACCTTAGCACTGAAGAAATATCGAGCCAATAAGCCTCATTCACAGAACGTGCTCACAGTGGACGATATCCAGCTCATCATCAAAACTGTAGAAGATGCCTCAAAGGATATCTTGCAGAGACACAAAGCGAAGCAAGAAACAATGTATGATAGGATTGAGAAAGAACTGAAAGACATTCAACAAGTTATCTAGTCGAGTCGCACAATGTCTACTACGCCATCTTCAACGAAGAGTGTAGAATTGGGGGATGATCCCACCCAATTACGCAGATTAGCATATGCAATAGAGATTCGACTTCATCGAGTCTAGGAAGAAAAGGAGTAGGCCATAGAGGCCTTGAGGTAAGAAAAGGAGGAGGCCTTAGAGAAACTTCAAGTTGCGCAACAGGAGAAAGATGACCTTTGGGCGAAGTTCGAAGAGGAAAAAGAGAAAATCCAGAAAGAGAAAGACCAGCTGCTTGCAGAGCAGACTATGGTCAGAGAGGCAGTGACTAGAGCACTTCTCTCTGTGTTAGGATTAGCACATATGGAAGAAGAGACAGATGAAATCCATATGGAGAAGCTCACTGAGTCCATTCAACAACTTCAAGCAAGAGTAGCAGAGCTAGAAATCCAAGCAATACCTAGCACTCTGCAAGAAGTGTGAGATCAGAGGGAAGAAACTTCCAGGAGCGCAGTAGAAAGAATCAGGGCGTTGGCCACATAATGTAGTTAACTAAGTGACCGAAGTGCACAGACCTATGAGTGTCTTGCAGAAGACTCGGAGCTGAGGATATTGGAGGCACAACTCTAGGAGGCGAAGCAACATGCGTCGACTGTGCAAGTGCAGATGAAGCTACTTACTACAATTGAGAAGATGAAGATATCGCAGGAGCAACGTGAGTTCATCAACATGTCACTGCCATCTAGAGACAAGTTATGGAGGTGGCACAGAGACTCCAGCCAATGCAGGACGAAGCCTGCACACTTTTTGAAGAGATAGAGGGAAAAGGCTCACAACTGGAACATGTGGTCAAAATAGTAGAACAACGCTTGGAAGGGCCTGTCACTGAGAAAGTAATTTAGGAGTTCTTCAAGCAAGAGGCTCTGGCAAAGTAGCAAGTCTAGGCAACTCGAGGTAAACTCGAGGCCTTCGAAGCACTGTTGCCCAAATCAGAGTGACTTAGGATGAGTCACAGGTGAGTGTTGGGGGCATGTTGACCCTCGACCAATTTTAAGGAAACGTTGGTCAGGTTTGACCATTTTTTGGACTTCGACAGGTTGGTCGAAGGCGGAGGGCCCAGGTGAAGTGGAGGTTGCGGGATCTCGCCCATTTTGCCAGATTTTTGGGCTTTTAGGGTTTATGTAATGGGTATGAGATGTCGGCCCATGGGTCTTAACCATGTTTAGGCCCTTTTTGTAATGTATAAATACATATCTAGCCGATGTAAGTAGAAGTGGTAATTGGATTAGAGAGGCCATTGTCTTAGTGCATGAGTAGTTAGCTTTGTGGAGGAACATGTTGAGGCTTGTAGAGATAGGTGCAAGCATTTTTGTAAGTTCTTGGTGTAGACAGACCATGTAAGGCTTTGTGCTTTGATCCAATTCGAGGAAGGAGGATCTGGCAAGGTGCACGCAGATCTCCTGTCCTTTGCGGAGTTGACTTTGTGGCTTCATGCATGTAAGAAGATTGGAAGAGACTAATAAAGAAGAAGAAGAGTTGGTGGACGCAGCCCCGCACTGGGGTGAACCATGTATATCCTGTGTTGATGTGCTTTGTGCAATATTGTTCATGATGTTTATGTATTTGTTTTCTTAGTGCATTGTTCTTGATGTGTGATAGGTAGATCCATTGATTCTAGTGCTTGATATATGAATAAATGATAGATTTGCTCTGATGCTATGTGCTAAATGATTAGATGTGTTTAATCTCGATTACTACTACACTGATCTGTAATTAGGGTTAATCAGTGATGTGAATAAGAATCATAACTTAATGCATATTGTTGGCTAAGTGCTCTATTAAGTGTTGTAATCACAGATCTGTGTCCCAACTATGTTGTAGACACTTGAGTCCTGCAACCCCCCCTGCCTCTACCTCGGGTGAGACTTCATCTGCTTCGCAGGTGTTGCCGAAAGGGACAATATTTAGGTTTTTTTTGGTGCATTGTTGAAGCATTGAACCCTGGGTTTGCCCCTATGCCAACATTCTTGTATCGTTGGGATTTTCCCTTCGAAATGACATTTTGTCGTGCCTTGAGATTCTTCCACAACACAAATTATGATTTATGGCCAGGGTTAAATTTTGACGTGATGGACGGTCCTTGTCCTCTTGGGATTGTGATATTAGGATTTTCCCTTCAGAATGCATAACATTCCAATATTATTGTTTTCCCTGAAGTCCAAAACCTCCAACACTATTGGGTTCTCATATCAGAGTTCCACCGTCATGGTTTAACCAACCAACCTCAGGTCCTAAGGTATGACATATCAACACATAAGGTTTGACATGCACATCCACTCAACTGCAACTTGTCCTTTGACTTCCACTTTTCATCCCCATGTCATCCCAATGTCATCAGTATGGAGAATCCCCTAAAATTCCATAATTTCAAATTTTCTAAATTTCCCAAAAACACATAAAATTCAAAATTATTCTCTTCGGCTACCATGGAAACTCTCTAACTTATCTTCTCATGGAAAAATTAGGATCTGTGTAGTCAATTCGACCCATGCACAATCAAATTCAACAGTCCCGTGTCGATTTTCCCATTGATTTAAACTTCAAAAATTGGGGTTTTTTCCCAATTACACCCAATTCACCAAGAATGCTTGGAGAACTCTTCAATTTCGACTTGGTTCTCGACCCATACAGGTTGAGTGTTGTAACCTTCACTCTAATGCAACAATGTAACATCCCCAACCTCCATGATAAGACACACTATCAATTTGTTTTTCTTTGATACCACAATGTAATGTCCCCAAGTCGATGCCTGGGCCACACCACACAAAATTTATCTCTGATACCATAATTAACTTCTCCCAAATTGGCTCTGTAAAAATTATGTACAATCTACCTTGAACAATTTACAATTATGAAACCCAATAAGCAAACCAAAGCCATGTAGTCTCCATGTCCATGCATAATAAAACATGTCAAGCATTCATTAATGCAATGTGCAAACAATTCATTAAACACAATAGAAATTAACACATTATACACAAAACATAAAAAACATAAATATGACACTTATATTTAAATGCAAACAACAACTAGATATATACCTCTAATTTTCATTGCAACCATAGACATTATCATTCAAAACTTCCAATAGCAGGTCACCCCTAAGCCAGGTGTATGACTCCACTAGGGAAAAGACACTCTCACCAGTACCAAATAAGGTCTAACAACACACAACTCAAGGCAAGGCCAATGGCACTAACTCCAACCAAATTTCCACCTCATAGCCTCTCATTCCCCTCATCGTATCACACCCAAGGAAGTGTACCCCTTCACTACTTAATAGTCCTTCAACTGTACCACTTCCCTTCCAGGGCTTCAACAAAATGCCGACGAGGAATTCTCAAAGCTCTATGGCACTTGGAACACACGACTAATCTCATGGAGTTAAAATCACCCAAAAGGATAACACATAAGAAAAAATATCCCAAAAAATCCCCTCTCAAGAAGAAATTTTCCACAGTCCTGATGACCTACTTGTTCAAAACCAAACCACCAAGGATTTACAGGGTTACCACTCAATTGCCACAACTCCACTCTTTTCTCGAATTCTCTCACCAACAGGGAACATAGTACTCTCTCTTATACCAACAACAGTTCAAAATTATTGACCAAGATCCCCAAAACACACTAGGCCTAAGCCTTAAGTATTTATGGAAATAACTTGCCAAGTGGTACATGAGTAACCACTTCCTCTCTCTTGGGAAATCGTCCCATCTCCTAAGTTGGACTTAGGATAAAAAAAATCATGAAAATCAACTTAGGCTTGGAATTTTTAAGGAAAAAATTATTATATTCATGGCTTATCCCCCCTAGCTTAATCCCTTCTCATAAGTCCCTTAGCCCACTTTCCCTCTCGTGGAGTCCTATCCCCCCATACTCTTTTAGTCACGAGGTATACACCACTGATGTATTTTACTAATTATAATAGTGTGATTACAAAATACAACACTTGGCTCACATACCATGACTTATAGGCTCACCAACCTCATATCACACATGCACCCTAGTATAAACATCCACACATACAAGGCAGTATGGTCCAAAACATCCTTGCTCACTAGCCAATCTGAACATATATACATTTGTATATACAATTACCACATGGGGGTATTACAAATGACATAATTGAAAGCAACGTGGTGAAATTTTTATGGCTCTAGATATGGGAATAGTTGTGGAAACTCAATGCATTGAATGAACGAAACTCCAAAACTAATGAATCCTTTACAAGTGCATCCTAACACCTTTGCAACTACATCCTATGAATATAATTATATTATTCCACTTCACCTTTCTAAGGATGTAGAATCCCTACTCTTGAACCATACATTACAGAGAAAGTAAAACGTATATGTATGTGTATGGAAGTGTCATCCATGTCTTCTCAAATTTTTTCACAAGATCCTATTGTACCCCATGTTGTTGTCAAATCTATTGATGTCTCTCCCACTATTGACCACATTTCTAGTTCACCTTGCCACAACCATTTCTCTATCACCATCTTGTTGTTCAAAATAGGTATGATGATAGTGATATCATTCGAGGATATGAACTTGGAAGCATTTTCCATTGCGCAGTTTGCTTTGGGTACACTGTGTACTCATCCTCCTCGTCTCAATCAAGACCCATCACTCCAGAGTCATAGCGGTGAATATTTGATGATTATATGTATGTTAGATTATTTTGTATTGTTATAATGAATTATTTACATTATTTTTTGTAAAAATAGACATGCCCCACATTTTTCGATATTTATTTATGTGGTAGTTTGTGGTGTGTAGTCTTGATAACGATGTGAAAATTTGATTAATTTTCATATCTGGAAAATTTGTGGAAATATGTGACTCTGGAGCTATCAGGATCACAAAAATCAATGGTATTGTTCATCTGAGATGGGTGAATAGCACATTTCTGAAACCCTACATTTTTTCTTCATAAGTGAAGTTTCGTTGTACTCCTGTCACCTGGAGTGAGTCTAGTAGATAGGATTTCCAATTGTTTTGTTATTTTCCTATTTTGTTAATAAGAGGGTGATGTGTCTCATTATCACTTGGTCTAGAGTTTAGTTGTCATTGTCAATTTATCCAGCCCATATATCACTTTTATGGTCACGAAATCCTAAATCAAAGTCTAAATCACATCCTAGCACATTTAGTAGATTCCAAGTTTGAAATATGTGCCAGGCCGTTGTCACGTTGTTAGTTAAATGTCATTGATACTTTTTTGCTGACATCTCATCATCACCAGTTGGATTCATTTATATCATAAAAACTGTTTATGCTTCTCCAGTTGATCATTGGTGTGACCATTACTTTCTTGTTCACCCCGATATCCATGTGTCATGTTTCTGCTTATGCTCTTAATTACCCAAATCGACTGTGGATTTTTCCACGTTTTATGGATAGGTCCGATGTTAATGTCGATTTACCTCCATTTTGTATCTCTTAATGCATTTTCATCACATCACCTCACAGTTTTTGTATATAAACTCGACTTTGATTGACTACTAAATCTTATTGTGTTTTTCTCAAGTTAGTTGCATATTCAGTCCTGGAACCCCTTGAGCAGTTTGTAAGCCCACACCCATGCCTTTGTCCACCAATATTGTTTGTCTACCAATGTCGGTTTTCTAATATGGTTCACACTACCAAACAAGGAGTTGTTCCTAAAGTTGTTGTTCTAGAGGAGTTCATCGATCCACGGGTTGACGTAATAGGCGATCTCCACGACAAAGTCGAGCAAGATCGATTGTTGGAAATCAATTTCACAGATGCCACTTAGTTTCCATAGATGGCTCTTCATACCATTATGTATTTTTTGGCACTACCGATTGATGAGATGCAGTGGGAGTATAAAATGTCATACATACCCCTAAGAAACTCCACGTTGATGAATTTACATGACCTGTCGGTGTTTGGCACCATTCGAAATGTTGCACGGTTCACCAAGTTTCTCATTAGTCACATGCACAAAAGTACCTTGTGGATGGAAAATGCCTACCTCATCCATGTGGATGATATCCACAAGCTTATGGGGTTATCGATGGAGGGGCAAGATGTAAAGGACAACTTTTAGGGTTCAGGGAAGCATTAGCACAAGAATTACAAGATCAATTTGTATGACAAGTATGGCACCCGCTGAGGAGGTCGGGGAGCACACATGATATCGTCAATGATGAGCAGATATGTTGTGCCCATTATGATCTAATTGAAGGAAAGGTTATGAAGAAGTAATTGAAGGGTGAATGCACACTGGACACTATCTTTATGGAAGAATTCTATAAAGAAGGAACCCAACTCAACTAGTGCTAGTTCTTTCTCATCGAAATGTTTCAGGCATGTGCCAATGCCCATGAACGCTCCACTTATTTCCTTTATGGATACCTATTAGTTGATTTTGCAATGTGAAAGTGGAAGCCACTAGAAGGATGCTCTGTCTTCCACTCCTGAAAACCACCTTGTCAAGCTATTTGACTCTTGGCATGCTCTCACTTCTAACATTGCATACTACGAAACTAACTTTATCCAGTGATACAACAACCTTGTTACCGCTACTCATCGACTGCAGATTCCATAGACTTTAATCAACTGGCATACACATAATTTTTGGTTCTACATGAACCAGAACAATACATTTTTTCAACCTCTCGTCATTCAACACTTTCCACATAACCTCATTTTCATTCTACCTAGATGAGGCCCTTTTGGGTAAGGAATTTATGGCATGGCCGAGAGTTCTTAAAGAAAAAAAGTGGTCAAGTTTTTCTTATAATATGCCTGCCATTTCACAATGGTCATCTCTGCACAGACCCCCGTTGTTGGGACAATCTCAACAAAGAGAGACTTGATGCCTTCAAGTTCATAGGAAGGGGAAGATGAAGTTGAATAGGAAGCACTACCTCAGGGTCTAGTTCATATTCCATTCTCACCCATTTTGTACGACGCCACCATCTCGGGTAAGAAATTGCATGAAGTATTTTCTTCTTCCTTTCCCTTAAAGAAGCAACGCACTGAATCTCCATCCAAGTATTTCATTGAACCCATTATAACTGAGGCCACTAATGTGTCATCCATTCCACATCTGATCCACACCACTACCCCCATTCCCTCCTCAGTCCCTATTAAACCATCATCGATGACCCCCTAGTGAAACAAAAATATACCGTCATCATTGAGGAAATTCCATCCAACAACATAGTTTTCCCACTGAAATACCATTCACCACTCCATCATCCACTACCCACACTCATTTCAACACAGTCTTTCCAGAGTCTATAGACCCCTCTTCCAAAAAAATTGGCACCACTATTCCCATCCTATCCACTTTCCCCCATATTTCGTATTTCCAAGTCCCCCTAGGCACACAACCAATAAATTTTCTCCACTTAGAGCTAGAAGATAGTGCCATAGATGTAAGTTCCAATGGACCAGGATGCTCCACAGAACTAGATGGATACCCATGAAAACACCCAATCAACTCACAATGTGACCTCCGTCAAGGAATATATTGCGCCCATGTTGTAGGACCCACAATAGTGCCAAGATATCTTGGAGTTATTCCTGGATAAAACAAATGTACTTGCAGTGCTTAGGTAGGAAGTCCAAGACCGGCTTGCATGTATTTTCAATGCTCCCTTAGCTAGTCTGGATGGCGGTGGAACCCCTAACATGTTAGAATGTTATGTTTACAGTGGCCAACCGCCTGCTACAATGTGGCCTTTGGTCCCTCTCTTACTAGTGGAGAGATTGATGCTTAGCCTACGTCACAATTGTTGACCCTCATGAGAGCCTCCACAAATCAGCTAGAGCAGAGAATTTCCAAGGTGGAATAGACGAACAATGCACTTCCCCAGAAGATGACTCAACTATGCCAATAACTATTTGTAGCCTCTTTTGATGCGGTACATGAGCACATATTGCACACATAGATAGAATAATATGTTGCGGAAATGGATGTCAAGTTCATACAATTTTGATCCACTTTTAGACAGATGGCACCTGAGTTACCTGAGGACATCACTCCATTTGTGTTGGTTGAAAAGGTTTCACTTGTTGTCGATACCTGGACATAGTTGGAAGGGAAAACCGACAATATCCAATAGTAGTTAGAATCCATTCAACTCAAAGAGTGGTAGCAACCCAAAGAGATGATGTAGAACATTACACAAGAAGTTGTGGAGGTAACTCACTTTAGGTCCTCTCTTCATGACCATGTTGATGAATGCCACCGACTCTTTGACATGGTCAACGATTGGGTCGAATTACTAGAATGAATTAGTCAGCCAATCAAATAATTGCACACATGGATCAACTTGATATGAGTGGAAGCTCGAGACCGTATTGACCCTATTGATAAGGTAGCTATAATTGTATATATCCAAGTCGAATATGAACAATGGATGCGATGGAAAAGTCTATAAGGGCCAATAATAAAGATCTTCAAAATTTTCGGCCTACAATGCAAGCCAAATATGTATAGATGCAACAAATCGATTCCATTGTTGACACAAGATGGACTTCTATGTTGGCTACTAAGACGAAGGAACTCGATATGACCATTGCTCAGGAATTCATTGTGGGAGCCTCAATCTTGGAAAGGAAATGGCAGGACCATGTGAAGAAATATTTGTTGATGAATGTCACCATTTCTTTGACATGGTTAACGATTGGGTCAACTTACTAGAACGACACAGTCAACCAATTGAAGAATTGCACACAACTCAACATGATGCATGTGGAAGCCCGAGCCCTTACTGACCTTGTTGAGTAGGAATCTAAATTTGTAGAGATCCAGGTCGAAGATGAATGTTTGGGTGCGATGGACGAGTCTACAAGGGTCACTAAGAAAGAGCTTCAAAAATTTCAGCCTATGGTTCAAGCCGAAAATTGGCAAATGCAGAAGCTCGATTCTATTGCTAACATAGAATGGAATTCTCTGTTAGCTACTAAGTCGGAGGATCCCGATATGAACGTTTATCATGAATTCATTGTGAGAGCCTTAATCTTGGTGAGGAAATGACAGGACCATGTGGATCACTACAATAGTTTCTGCCAGTAGGCCCTCACCATTGTACCTGAGTTGGGCCCTCTATTTGAGGGAGACCACAGTAGAGAAGCGAAAGGTTGACTCGGGGTAAGTCAAATATTGTGGTTGGGGCTTGTTGGGACCTTCATTTTTAAGGGATCCCCAGTTTTATGAAAATACCAAAGTTTTGTGGGAAAGCACAATATGGAAAGATCAAAAGTGACAGAAAATAGTTAGATGAGAAAAATCCAATTGACATTCTAACAGTAGTGAAAAATAATCATGTGCCAGCTAGAAGAGTAGCGGAAAATCCAAAGATCTTGAGCACATGAAAGGAAGAAGCCAAAAAATAAGTGGAATAAATAATCAAGGCTGGAAAGACAGTAGAATCAAGAAGCCAAGAAACGACCAAGGAAACAATATAAATCTAGAGTTATGTAGTGGGAAAGGGTTACACTCTTATGATTTTATTACCACTGTTAATAGTATGATGATTTCTGTTGAGTCTATCTTGTAAGAGATATTGTAAAGAGGTTTTGAATAGCACTATGCTTGTGCATAAGCTTAAGAGTCTGTCATGGGTATATGGGGATATAATTTGTTGTGTAAGTTGTTGTATGAGAGTTGTAATTGTTGTAACACCATGATGAGATGATGATAATATAGAAGAAGGTTATTCGGGCTCTAAAATTTTGTTATAATGTGCATGAATCTATAGTTTCTCTATTTCTTGACTGCTTCTCTTATGTCTACTTAGAAATTAATCATTATTTATGTATGTATTATTGTGTATTGATGAATCAAATTGTATATGGTCATGTTGCACACGATGATGCATCCTCTTTGACTCCCTTCACCACTTAAGTCTTGGTTTCACTTCAGGTGAGACCTCCTTCCCTTGTAGAAGGTTGAATATGCCAATGTTGGTAGACTATAGCAGTACCTATGTTGGTAACCTTTGAGAACCCTATTCTCGATCTTGTGCCAAAAATATGGGAATATAATATAACATGGAAGACTACAACATGGTTTACAACCTATGATCTAGTTTATGGTAAGAATTCCATACTTCCCATTAAGTTTGAATTTGTCACTTTAAGGACAACATCTAAACTAAAAATGGACATCTCATCAACACATGAAGAAAGATTGCAGCAATTAAATGCCTTAGATGAATATATAATGTGAGCACTCTTCAACGTTGAAGTAGTACAACTACAAAGAAATATCTGGCATGATAAAATAATCAATCCTGAAAAATTCAAGGAAGGAGATTGAGCCCTATTACTTGACTCAATATCTAAGGAATTCAAAGGAAAACTGATGATGAGATGATTGGGGCCATACATCATTGAGAAGTGTCATGAGAATGGCTCAATTCAAATAAGGACTATAGATGTACAAGAGAATTATTTACAAACATGTGAGAGCACAAAATATGGATGTGATTGATAGTAGATATTCTCTCAATCCATCCAAACATTATAAAAAAAAGAGAAAAAAAATAATAAATTCCTAGATGAAAATATCACTAAGGCACCTAAGATAAGTCTATGATTGAAAACCTGGAGGCAATATTAGACTTGAGAAAACAAAAATAACTCATCATGAAAACCTTCAAAGGAATGATAAGGTATGGTGAGGTTGAAAACTAGCAATGGTACCATTGCCTTGAGAAATAAATTTTTTTATATATATATGGGAATATAGATCAACAAAGGACCTCATTTCCTACATACATAAAAAAACAATATCAACAAATAAGCAGAAGATACAAAGCACTAAGATCCACCTCAAAACAACAACAATTGAATGCAGCCAACAACAACAATAAATAGTGGATGGCCTACAACAATTCAAAGCTAAGTATGATCTTAGAAATAATTTTCACTAAAGAATAAGGAAAGAAAATACATTCATAAATAAGAGATGAGCAGGAGCTTCAAATTTTCAATTATGATCTCCAATCATCATTTTCATATCATATTTACACTTTCCATATTAGCAATTTTCATATCATATCACCATGCCCACTTTTCACTTTATTCATAAATCTAGAGTACATTCATAAATGTTGGTTGTGGAGCTTGATTATCTTCCTGATTTAGAGGTCTTTTACTTTCAGCCATGTTTATACCCCATGAAGTATTTACACCCCAGAAGTATGTACACTCTTCCACGTGGGGGAGTGCAGAGGGGGGGTACCCCCTCTGCGGGGTTCGGGGGGGCTATCCCCCCGGCTGGGGAGTATGGGGGCAAGCGGGTCCCCAGTAGAGGTTCGGGGGCAAAGCCCCCGAAGAAAAAATTGTCTTGTAAAAGTATATTGTAATTTCATTGTAAATCTGGACCATTCATTATAAGGTCACAGATCTAACGATAGAGATTATGTTAGGGTTTTTTTCCCTAGAAGGCAACCATCTTTTATGAGGGAAATGTATTGCGGCTATGTAGGTTGGTGAGTATTGTATTTTGAGAGAGGAGACTGTGAGAGAAAGAAGAGGAAGTTACAACGGGTTTTGCTGTAGGTTGTATCCCTTCATTTTGTTGGATAATAATAAAGAAAGGACCTGACAATTTCTCTGGT
>ML802321.1:150342-169439 GCA_009831015.1 Picea engelmannii
ATAGGAAAAATTGCAAACTGACATTGTCTCAGGGTGAGTACACAGAGAAGGTGTTGGAGAGGTTTATAATGCAGAATGCAAAACCAGTTAGTACACCTTTGGCCAGCCATTTCAAATTAACTAAGGAAATGTGTCCCAAGACATAGGAGGAGATGGAATACATGTCCAGGGTCCCATATTCATCAACAGTTGGTAGCTTGATGTATGCAATGGTTTGCACAAGACCAAATATTGCACATGTAGTGGGAGTTGTGAGTAGGTATATGAACAATCTAGGTAAAGAACATTGGGAGGCAGTAAAGTGGATTCTTAGGTATTTGAGAGGTACTACTACACATGCATTATGTTTTGGAGGTTCAGACACTTTTCTACAGGGATATGTTGATTCTGATATGACAAGTGATAAAGACAACAAGAGGAGCACCACAGGGTATGTTTTTACTATAGGTGGAACAAAAATAAGTTGGATTTAGAAACTGCAAAAGGTTGTTGCACTTTCAACAACAGAGGCAGAGTATGTTTCTGCTACAGAGGCTAGTAAAGAGATGATTTGGTTACAAAGGTTTATGGAGGAATTGGGAAAGAAGTAGGAGAACAATAGGTTGTACTATGACAGTCAGAGTGCCATTCACCTTGCAAAGAACTTAGCCTTCCATTCGAAGACTAAGCATATACAGTTGAGGTACCACTTCATACAATCCACCTTGGAAGATGGACAATTGAAGCTGGAAAATATACACACTAGCTAGAATCCTGCAGACATGTTAACAAAGAGAGTAACCAGGGAGAAACTGAGTTCCTACTCAGTTTCAGTTGGTCTTCAAGAATGAAGATGAATATGAGAAATTTTCCAGGTCCAAGAAGGTTCAGATTCCATCATATACAATAACGGTGGAGTTGTTGAGATCAGTCTCCAAGTGGGAGATTGTTGGTTGTGGAGCCTGATTATCTTCCTGATTTAGAGGTCTTTTACTTTTAGCTGTGTTTATACCCCATGAAGTATTTACACCCCAGAAGTATGTACACTCATCCACGCGGGGGAGTGCAGAGGGGGGGGTACCCCCTCTGCGGGGTCTGGGGGGATATCCCCCCGGCTGGGGGGTCTGGGGGCAAGCGGGCCCCCAGTAGGGGTTCGGGGGGAAGCCCCCGAAGCAAAAATTGCCTTCTAAAAATATATTGTGATTTCATTGTAAATCTGGACCCTTCATTATAAGGTTGCAGATCTAACGATAGAGATTATGTTAGGGTTTTTTTCCCTAGAAGGAAACCCTCTTTTATGAGGGAAATGTATTGCAGCTATGTAGGTTGGTGAGTATTGTATTCTGAGAGAGGAGACTGTGAGAGAAAGAAGAGGAAGTTACAACGGGTTTTGTTGTAGGTTGTATCCCTTCATTTTGCTGGATAATAGTAAAGAAAGGACCTGGCAATTTCTCTGGTGGATGTAGCCCACATTGGGTGAACCACGTAAATCTGTGTCTCTCTTGTATTGTGTATCTTCTGTGTTTTTTTTCCACATTTGTTTTATTTTATTGCTCCGTGGTCCTATTTTTCTAACAATAAATTACACTCTTTTCTATTAATATCACTTGTCATTTTCCCAAAATCACTTGCAAACCTCTCTCCTATCTCGAATAGTTTTTTTCCTCACATGGCCAATAAAACCAATCTACAAGAAAAGGGTAATTTTCTACAAGAACATCTACAAAAAAATTAAAAAAGCTACAACAAGCTATTTGTTTTGCGTCAACACACCATAGGAAAAACTCATTTTTCCATCAATACACCAGAGGAAAATCTCTTTCCATGTGTCAGTACTCTATAAGAGAAATAGAATTTGACCTGTGATATGTCGATGTGAGAAAATCTTTCCTCCATCGATACACTGGAGGAGGAATGGATTTTCTCCACTAATACATAGGAGGAGGAATATTTTTCTCTGTCTATACAACGATGGGTCCCATAGTCATTGCCACGCATGTAGATTTTCGAATCGCATGATCTCTCCATTTTCGCACCAAAATGCTCAAAATATGTGTTAAAAACCCATTTGTTCTCCTTTTCATTATCATTCACCCATATGATTGTTAAATCGAGAGCGTGATACTCCTCATCAACAAGATTTGGACTCTGATCATCCACTTGTTTAGATTCAAGTGCCTCGACCACTACCCTCGTAGTGCTATTATATTTTTCCTTACCTTTCCATTTTCTTTAATTCAATTTTAAAAGATGAAAAAAATGAAATAATCTACCCCGTAATTGGTCTCCCCCCACCCCAGTGAATTTTGAAATAGAAAACGAAAAACAAAAAGAATCAAAAGGGGGGAGATCATAAGAACAATAGTCATTTCCCTTCCCCTATGCATCCACATCCCCATGCTCACACACTCAAGTAATTTAGGGTTTGATTCTAGTTTTTTGAATAGGATGTTTTACATATTCCTGCGTTAAATATTACCTCATGATTATTCCTCCCTCCTCTCATCCCTATTCTAAAAACATGAAAAAACCCTTAGCTCTCAAATGCATATGAAAGGTCATCCCCTCCCTACCCTTCCTTGAACATTTATTCCGACATTGAGGGGATAGAGGAGTGTAAAACGAAAAAATGCATGGAACTAGTGAAACCCATCATAGGAACATTTCTACTAATAGGAAGTGGGTAGAAAGTAGGAAGAAAGTGCACATGGACCAATGCCCATAACCTTCCTGCAATATCCTGCATCTCAACCAATGAAAATCTATCTAAAACCTTGATGAAAAGTCTCTTTCTTTTCAAGACAACAACTAGTGCCTCGACAAAATGGCGAGATCTTGCATTCCTAGATGCTTCTCCACAATGCTCCTCGGCTCACAATTTTTTGTTTTGTTCAAAGCAAAAGGGTTGTATTGCATTCGTTCTGTTTATTTCTCAATATCATGTGAATTAATGATAAAACCCGTTTGTTGTGATATAACATATTTGTTGCAGGATCAATCATGTATACTTACAGAAAAGCATCCCAGACTCCTGAAAAGACTCTTATATTTGATATTCCTTCATGGAAGGATATGGATGAAGAAAACATTGACACACCAAGACCATTCTACGATGATACCATATGCTTCATCAACAGAGAAACCTCGTTCAAGTGGGGAGAAGTCTACCATATGTTTAATAATAAGTCTTTCTTGCAACTTCCAGAGCAATATCCAGATCTCAACATATATAGGGATATTAAGAGATCTAAGTTATATAAGGTTGCATATTATGCAACAATGTTCCCTTGCATAGAGGCCATATCTCGGATAATAAAGCATGTCAATCTAGACAATAGATACATAATCAATGCAAATGGACAACTGATTTCCTCTTTCCAAGATTTCGTGCTCACTTCTTGCTACCATTTAGATGAAGGGGAAAGGAATTAGATGAGGATTTGGTGAAATACTTTCCTCATAGTTAAGGGATATCTTGAAGAGTTGGTATAAATTGGGCAAGCATTTCAAGACTAGTCCCTCTAATGAATATCCTACAAGTTCACTTAGACTACCATATTAGTATGCAAATTCCATACTATGTAGACTTTATAGGGAACTCAAAGCCCAAAAGTTCAAGATATCATGGGTTCCCCTCCTTTATTATGCCACATCCTCAAGATCATCTTTCAAATGGGTAGACATTTTATCCTCAACTCTATAAAAAGAACTCATTGTCGAAAAGAACATGGCTTTGGGAAAATTTCCCAACTTCCACATGTCATCATATCTAATCGAAATTATGTGTGTGTTTCATGCATATCTGCAAATGGTTTGGGCCTAGAAACTAAATGATCCCCCAATATATATTTACTATAGAGTGTTGTGGGAGAAAAAGTACCATTTTGAATATCATAAAAATTGTGAAAATTTCCTGATTTCTCTCTACCAACACCTATTATGTTCACCTGCACCTTGTATGATAGATAATGCTCAGGCCATTTTAGGAATATTAGGTGACTGGTACCTACTCAAGTATGGAACACACATTAGGGTGTATGGGGACACCAAATATCCTCATATTCTCCCAACATTCATCCCTGACAGGCTGGTTCTGCAAGAGATATCATATCAGATGGTAATATATGGAGTAAGCACAACGTTGTACATAGATAAAAAAATAAATTTGGCTGCCTCTCCCAATATGGGTTGGTTCTTACTCATTAAAGGATGTTAAATAAGATCAGGAAAAAGTGAAATCCTTGGCCTCTTTCCACTTTGGTGAAGAAATATTCTGAAGGAATGATCCTATGAACATTGTTAGTACCCACTGCAACAATCATAAATACAGATGGAGTTACATGTCAAAGATCTGGGAAGAGGAAGAAATTAATTGTAGAGAGAGAACCTACCATGATTTCATCTTCAGAAGAAGAGGCAATTCTCAATGGGGAGGCATAATACAAGATAAGAAGAGAGCCAGAGAAGATCAAAAGAAGAGGTAAGAATATTAGAAAACCAATGAAAGGAAGAGGCATAACATAAAAGGAAGGAGGAGGAGTAAAAAAAATAGCAACAAATCAAATAAGGGAATAAAAATAAGAAAATACAATGGAACAAAGAGAAGAGGAGAAAAATAGAAAAGCAATAGAAGCAACTAAACCAAAAGAAGAAGAACAAAATAAGAGAAAAGAGGAAGAAGTTGAGCGTAAATGACAACAAGCAGTAGAAACAACAATAGTTGAAGTAGATAAAAAAGAATCAATATAAGCGAAGGCATAACGAAAGAAAAAGAAGAAGAGTTGAAAAGAAAACAAGAGGAAGAACAAGGCCCTAACCCCATGGACACATACATTCCAACATCATTGACGAACATTCCCCTCATTGGAGGATAATTTCCATTAGGATAATTGGGGATGGGAAATTGTACACCATCAAAGGCTTGGAAGGTATCCAACCTAAAATCCTTTTGATTCGATAAGGAGTAGGGAAATATTATCTTGGAGAAAACTAAAAAAATATCAATGGTTGGAGTGGCTTTGTTATTAGTGACAATAGAGGTAGCGGTGATAGAAAATATTAGAGATGAACCTCCATCTATTGCTTTGGATGGCGTTTCCTTCATGCAAGCATCATAGAAAAAATTTAGAGACACGATGCATGAAATAAATGAGTATAAAGAAAGAATAATATCACTAGAAGAAGAATTCAAACACTACAAGAGCATTCATACCAACATTTAGGAGTTCAGAATATGTGATGAAAATTTCAGAAAATAACTCTATGACCCGACCAAAGACATCTATGCAATGATACAAAACTTCGAGAGAAAATCTTCCCAAATCATGGATCAACTCAATAAGGCTCATATAAAGAATACTAAATTCGCTGCAATCAAAGTAGGCCTAAATGCGATGAAGCTCTGAATATCATAAAATACAAACTTGGTGGATGAGAGAATGGGAGGGCGATATTAATTGCGTTGCCCTTGATAATTGACAACAAGCCGGGGAGAATCTCACAAAGGACTTAAAAAATTCAGTTGCAATATGTGCGAAAACCCACAAAGTAGCTATTATCCTGACCTTCAAGGGTCATCTACCTCGAATTGAAGACATGGTCTAGTTGGAATCATATGAGAAATGTTTCGTAGAGTTATAAGAAAACATGAAAGAAAGGAAAATGGACACTAGAACTCCATCCAAAATGACGAACGACTTAATGAATGATCATCTTGTAAAACACACCAGAGCCCATAATAAGATCCAAGATTTCATAGTTAATTTGACCAGGGACATGAATACTCTTTCACAGAATTCAACAATTCACGAGGTTTCCCTAGAGTTCCTTCTCTATCATAGAATTATTTATATTTCAGGATATCATGAAGTCTGGGCTACCTACATAAGGGACAAAAACCAATGAAAAGGCATATGATGAAATTCAAATTTATCTCTCCCCTCATTTATTTTGTTTTAATATAAATTAATAGAAAACTAAAAAGGGAAAATGAAGAGTCTTGTAACTACTTCTTGTGGAATTCAAGAATTCACAAGAATTTGTTACCAAGGAGAGCTATAAAAACCACAGAGCACCCATTTTGAAGGGGCTCTTCAACTTTGCAATTTTGGAGGAAAACTATTTTTTGTTACAAGTGATATTGAGAAGCCCTCAGGGAAATTTTAACAAAGAGAATTGTCTTGCTTCTTTGTAGTCTTTTGTTGTGAACTTCTTCAAGTGAATTCTTTATTCTATGAAGCATTGTAAGATTTTTCTTTTCATAATCAAACTTTTCTCTTGTGAATGGATAACTTCTACAATTATTGTTGTTCTCTTTTATGAATTGTTTTGAGAATGATGAGTAGATTTATATGAATGAATTAGTGCCTAGGACTTATCCTAGCATTCATTTATTTGTACATGTGTTAACGGTCTTTTCCCTCCATTTTAACAACTATCTAAATAATGGATATATGTAAGGATTGTTAATGTTCTTGTTTGTTCATCTACTGACTTTAGTGCTCATATATAGGATATGATAGAATAGGTTTATTTCAACATTAGCATAATTTTCATATGCATTTTCTCTCATCACAACCATCCACTCACCCTCTTACCAGTATTGGAAACTGGGCTAGAATCTGAATGGTTATCCTAATCAAAACAATGTGAAGTCTAATTGGGACCTCATACAAGGAGTAACCTTGTCCATTGAAGGAAATTTCACCTACGTCAATTGATTTTGGCACTAGAAGGAGGGACCAAATTGCATGGCTAGCAGAAACACTCGATATTCACATGGACAAAATTTTGATTACACTCCCAGTGAACATCAGCCTCATATTTTCCCAACTTTAGAGGATAATCATGAGCCAAAAATCACTTACAAACACACTTCCCCCACTCTTGAAAGTATCATTATTAGAAATCCTGAAACAACTCCTGAAATTTTGTATGTTGTTCCACACGCTGAGTTTGACGAAACCCAGTGAATTACTCATTCCTTGGCTAAATTGATTGGTCATTTTTCTATTGTGTATGCCCTAACCAGATGATAAGCTACTCATAGACCTATTAACCAGTCCAACGTTCTATCCATATAGACCTATTACTCATAGACCTTACGTTCACGTTGCAGGAGAGACCCCAAACATTAGATCAAATTCATCCTACTCCTCTAGGCTCTACTCCTTTTGTAGTTGGTCTAAAATCTGAAGAAGATAACATAAGAAACCACAATATGGATAGAAAACATAATCGTGTGTTGGCATGGATGTCTCAGGGAGATCTAATCCTACATGGGCTCATGCATGAATTTCCCAAATGTCTAGAAATACTCTTACCCAAATTTGACACAGACAAGTAATGTTTCCCTGAAGATCACATAAAGAATTTTTATGTAACACTTTGGCTTATGAATTTTCAACACAAAGACATAGTTTGTAGGTTATTCCCATATACTTTTGAAAATAAGGCATCCACATGGTACTACAATCTCCCAACAAGTTCTGTAAGGAGTTGGGACACTTTTGAGAAATATTTCATTAGAAAATTAGGAGAAGAGAAAACCCCAACAATATTTTTTAAGGAATTTGTTGCTCTCAAGATGGAGAAGAAGGAGAAAGTAAAAGAATTTAATCAACATCTCACCATTATTTTAAATAAATTTCTTGATGTTGCACCTATCAGAACATTGAATGTAGAATATTGTACTTCTTCATTACATTACTCTATAGGCATGCTTGTGAAGAGATCTATTAAGCCAAATTTAGCAGAAAATTTTGAAGATGTGAAGGAGGTAGAAAAATAAATGATTCTCTAGGTAGCAACCCAAAAACTGAAGAAAATAAAGCAACCAGTAAGAATCATTTTCTTTTGACTAGACCATCTGATAAAGAAGTGAAAGACTTGGACAATGTTCTCAAATTAGTAAAATATTTATCCAAAGAGGTGATAAACCTTAAAAAGAATGTTGGTGAAGGGTCCTCTTAGTAGAAATATTTCCGACCCTTTTTGAAGAAGACAAACAATCAGACTAAAACACATGAGACTCTTAACCTCACCATGAATCTTGATGAGTTTGGCATGGATAACTTATATTCATACCATCAAACCAATAATTTTGAGAAAACTTATCCTCGGTGGATTAGCTCCATGAACCTATTCATTAATCAACTCTTATACCAACAAACAACTATTGATGACCAAGCCCAAGGAACTACAA
This sequence comes from Picea engelmannii, assembly GCA_009831015.1. NCBI lineage: Eukaryota > Viridiplantae > Streptophyta > Pinopsida > Pinales > Pinaceae > Picea > Picea engelmannii. The sequence goes on from ML802321.1 coordinate 158,525, forward strand.
ATGAAGAAGAAACTGAAGAAAAAGACAAGACTTAAGAGTCTTCCCTTTTCTTATGGGACTGGTGTTTATATTCTGGCGATGAAAAGGTTGAAGAAATATTTGTAGGTGACACATATACCAATAAATATATTTCCAAATGCTAAAACCTACATAATAAAGGGGTTGTGACAAACACCCCTCTCCCTTCTAAATTTTCCATTGCTCCCAGAAAGATTACCCCACCTGCTTCCACAAAAAAACAAAGCAACCCCTCACAGAACAACACCACTCCTATCACTTTAAAAACGACCAAGGCCACAAGCAGCTCAATCAATCACCCATTAGATTATATGTCATAGAATACTTGAAGAAAACTAAGGCAAGTGTCTCACTGTTTGATATTTTCTCTTATACAACAAAGAGATTTGAGTCTCAACACTTTCAAATCCCCACCCTCTCAATAAAAAACAACAAAAATAGCCAAAAGAACTTCTACAAACATTGAAACTAAGACATAAGAAAAAAACTAAAGTGAAATCCATTATAAATTCAACAAGCATAAGATCACATTATAGATCCTAGGTTTCACCGTTCCTCCTTACATATGAAATTTTCAATTTCCCAAGGCATAATTATTTAGTGGATTCTGGTGCTTCTTCCAATATCATGCCTTATTCTGTATGAAAAAAGATAAATGTTGTACCCATAAAAAATAACACTAGGATTATTCAGTTAGACATACATGATGTTAAAGTCATGGGTGAGCTAAAATATGTTATGATTAGATTAGCTTCAGATCTTAGAGTTCACCACATGATTGATATTATAGTTGTAGACATTCCAAAATCCTATGGTGTGTTGTTAAGTAGGGACTAATATATGAAAATACAAGGTTACTTATCAATTGATTGATATCATCCATGAATACAGTACAAAGGAAGGATGAACCAGATAATATTAGACAATGAAGCTCACATGAAACACACTGTAACAAAACTCGAAGGTAAAAATGAACCCATCAGTTTTGCACATACAGTTTTAGGAAATTGTTTTTTGGAAACTGACCATGGTTGTTATGATTCACAACCATCATCATCTCAATCAGATGAACATTCCAAAATCCTTCACTGCAAGTGGACTAATGAAAATGAGTGTACAATAGTAGAAACAAATAGCTCTAGCCTCACTAACTTAGTTGTCGGAATTTACATTTGGACCTTGTTTTTTGATGGCTCCAGATCATAATAAGGGGTCAGGGAAGGTTTCATATTGATCAATCAAAGAAAACAAAAAACTATAATAAAATGTTGGTTAGAATTAGAATGCACCAATAAGACCACATAATATGAATCCTTGGTTCAAGGTTTGAAAAAATCTATTGATATCAAGGTACGATGTCTAAAAGTTTTTAGTGATTTTGAAATCATTGTTAGAAAAGTAAATAATTACATACACTTCTTATCCCCTCATCTTAAGTACTATCAACAAGAGGTATGGAAGATTATTAATTATTTTTATGCATTTAATATCACTCTTATTCCTCAATTTGGAGTTGTTTTCATTGATACCTTAACTAACGTAGCTTCTAGATTCACCCCTTTGAATAATGGATTCACTGCTAAAATGATTTTCAGGCCTTTTGTATCTGATAATTTCATGAATTAGACAATATTCAATGATGATTCTTAGATAATCACCTTTCTCACCAATGCCGCCATTTTCCAAGGCTCTGTGATAGATGATCAAGAACATCAACAAGATCTTCAAAAGTATTGGGATGAAGAGAATAAGATTAAAGGTAGTTTCATCCCCAAGAATGTATTGACTCTTGAAAATATATTTGATTTAAAATATAAATTCAAAATGGAAAAATATCCCAAGACAAATAGCTTCACAATTATGTATTTCTTGGTAAATCTAGGCACTTTTGAACAACCAAAGTTCACCAACTTAGGTGCTTGTTGTTTTGAAGCCAATAATTATACCCTCACTTAGTTTTTCAAGAAATATAAGGATTTTTTTGCATGGAATTATGAGGATATGAAAACATATTATACCCACATTACACAACATATCATTCCCATCAAAGATGATATCAAACCTTTTTAGAAAAAACTCAAGAAAGTCCATCCTACTCTTGAACCTCTTATTAAAAATGAGTTAAAGAAGTTGTTGGATGCCCATATCATTTTCAATGTTCGACATTCAACATGGATATCTAATATGGTGATGATAAGAAATAAATATACGGATATTAGACTTTATGTGGACTTCAAAAATATAAATCAAGAATCCAACAAAGATAATTATCATATTCCCCCAATGGAAAAATTACTTCAGCTCGTCTCTAATTCAAAAATGATTTTCTTGTTAGAATAATTTTTTGGATAAAAACAAGTTGTCGTAGAAGAACCCAACCAATTGAATACCACTTTCCAAACAAAGTGGGGAACACTGTTTTGTCACAGAATGCCCTTTAGCCCAATCAATGCAGGAGCAACTTTCCAATCGACGATGGACATTACTTTCAAGGGTCTAATCAGCCAAATCATGGTGGTCTATCTTAACTATTTATTAATGGGGTTGGTAGTCATTGATGTCAACCCTTGAAGCAAGTCCGGTAGCATATTCCAGTAGCCCCAAAGCTATGGATAAGTATCCCATGTTTACTTGAGGAATAATGTAATGAAGATCAATGAATTTGTAGGAAAAACTCTCATAGATGGATACTACATGTCATGTTGTTTCCAGTGATATGTGGTACGTCACAGAGTTCCTCACGATTGAGGAGATATGGCTTAATGAAGTTGGAGAACCCTCGTGAGTTATCTGGAAGCTCATAGAAGGTTAAAGAAGTCAATTATTATAGAAGCTCCTAGAATGAGTTTACTAGTCAAAGTGGTTGTAACTAGGATTTAATCATGGGTAAAGTTGTTACAATAAGAAAATAATTAAAAATAAATTAGTTGCAACAAGAAGTTGTGAGTTTTCTATTTATGGTAAAGTGGTTGCAAGTGGGTAAAGTAGTTAAAAGTGGGTTATCCCTAAAAGAAGGAAAGTGGGTAAAATAGTTAGAAGATAACCCCTAAAGAAAGCTACTTGGAGAGTACAAATAAGAGAGCAAGGGACTCCCATTAGCACCTAATTTTTGAGCATATTGAATATATATTTTGTGAAATGTTATGGGAATGTATCATTGAAAAAGATATAACAACGAGTTTGAAGCAGTGACAAAGTTGCAGGTTCGAAGGATCAAGAATGTGGGTACTGAACTAGGGTTTTACTGAATACATCCAAAGATTGCAGTACTAGAAGGGTGTAAACATTCACAGGTCACAGTGGTACAAACCGCGGATACCTGTGAGTATAATAAAGACAAAGCGAAGATGTGTTTCCAAAGCTGAAAAGGAAAATTAGATCTATCTTCAGTGTCAGGTTGTTGAGAAGAGAATAAGCAAGAGGAAGATCTAATAGTAAGAAGGTACAACAGAGCTATCTACAGTAACAAAAGGAATGTTATATGCCTATCTAAAAAAGATCCTTGGTGAATTTTTTGATATGGTCATGGGAGATTGAGATATTGTCCTTGAGGGACTGTTTGTTGTACGATATATTCTATACAAGACATGCCTATAGAGATACGGTGCTACTGTATTGGTTGTTTGTTGTTGGGATACTTCATTGAGCATATTCTTAAGATATATCCTATATTATTTGGAGTATGGTTGAGGGTTTATGGTTGAGACATAGTATTATTAGTATAGGCTAGGTTTACATGACAATGAGGGTTTGATGTATCGTTAATGTAAGGGGTGTGTATATTACATGATTTCAGTAAGACATATGTATGAACCTATTACATGGTTTTTTTATATCTACTTGGATATTGGATGAGTATTGTTTCTATCAGATTAGACAGTTTGTGATCATATATAGAGTGATAAGATAGTGATAGAGACTGAGACAGTGACACAGACAGAGAGACACAGAGAGTGTTAGTGTACTAGCAGAGCCTTGTGCTAGTCCACGTGTTGCAACAAGTACATGCATGGACATCTGCGTGTTGCATCAGGGAAAGGTGTGGATAGCCGCATGTTGCAACATAGACAGGTCATGGATCTGCGATAAGGTTTTGAAAAAGTTTGGTACAGGTTGGGACATAATTTCAGTGATAGTTATTATAGTAACAGAGCTGATTCAGTGACAATTATAGGTTATCTAAATTTGACATTTATACTTCAGGGAAGTTTGGATGGGGAAACGATAGTTGTTGTATCCACCTTTCGGTTGTAGCCGGAGAACATAGGGGGTTGTATCCTCCTTCTAGTTGTAGCCAAAAAATTAGGGAGTTGGAGCTTCCCTCAGGCTGTAGCCTGAGAATCTAGGGGGTTGGAGCCTCCTTCCAGTTGCAGCTAGAGAAAAAATGAAGTTGGTGCTTCCAATGAATGTACTTATTAAAGACATATAAGAAAAGGCATTCCATGGTTTTCTCCCGCATTGGGTTTCCACGTAAAAATATTGGTGTGTTGTGTATGATTGCTCATTGTTTGTGATTAATTTATTCTTCACTTGTTGAATGATATTGGTAAATTGATAATAAGGATAACAACACTTATTTATATTGTGGTTAAAAAGGATTAAAAATCATTATTACTAATTCACCCCCCTCTTAGTAATCCAACAATTGGGATCAGAGCAGGTCCTTCAAGAGGCAGTCTAACAACTGGAGGGAGATCATGGATTACTCTAAGATTGGGATACTACGCTTTGATGGGGAAGATTATACATTCTGGAGTAGAAGAATGAAGACACACATACATGCACTAGGATATCATGTATGGAAATCACTAGTAGATGGATACAAAGCACCAATCACTCCTCCAATAGACAAAGATGGAAATAAACTTGAAGAAAATAATTCAAGAGCTACAAGTGCACTCCTGAATGTTCTGACTAAATCAATATACACCAAGCTTATGCATTGTGATTCTATGAAATAAATCTGGGACAAACTAAAGAACATATACAAAGGAGATGAGAAAGTCAAGGAAGCCAAACTTCAAATTTCTAGAGCAAAGTTTGAACAACTAAATATGAATGAAGATGAAGACATAACTGCCTAAATTGTACGAGATGAAGTAGTAAATAGTATCAGATGTCTGGGGGATGAGTTAAAGGAACAAATTTTTGTCAAAAAGGTATTGAGAACTCTACCAATGAGATTTGATTCAAATATTTCATCACTAGAAGAGAGAGTAGACCTAGCTACACTAACCATGGATGAGTTGCAGGGGAAACTCATAGCTTACGAGATGAGAACAGAGAAAGACAATCCATTTACAAAGGAAGCAACATTCAAAGAATATAAAAAGACAAAGCAAAAGGACAAGAAAAAGGAAAAGTTAGATAGTAGCTAAAGTGATATCTTAGAAGATGATGAAGAAGTAGCCAACTTCGTCAGAAAGATCCTTCGAGTTTGATTTGGAATTTGATTTGATTTGATTGAAATTTGATTTGATTTCGAATTTGATTTGATTTGATTCTCCAGGAGTTTGATTTGGATTTTGAGCCTGCCAAATCAAAGAAATCTTTGGTTTTTTCTGAATTGATATGTGACCTTCAATCTAATGAGACAAAAACTATGGTAGAGAATTCCTTTCCTGATGAATCTCTCTTTTTGATCAATTCTTACGACATATGGTATGGAGAAATTATCATTTATCTCAAAACCTAAAATTTTCGGCTTGATTTTTCTAGTGTGGATCGTCATCATATTCGATATCAAGCCCATCAATACATTATCCTTGGTGATACCCTTTACCGTCGTGGTATTGATTCCATATTTCAACGATGTCTAACCTACGATGAAGCTGAGAAAGATTTGAATGACTGCAATTCTGAAGCATGTGGCGGTCACATGTCTTGTTATGCCACTACCCAAAAGATATTACGATCTCTTTACTTCTGGCCTTTGTTGTTTAAAGATTGCATTACCTTCGTCTAGAAATTCCATGCTTGTCAAACATAGAACAATAAGATCCATTATCATAATGCTCCTATTTACCCTGTAGTTTCCATTATTCCATTCGATAAATGGGGCGTTGACTTCATGACATGTAAAACTCACTCGGTCGGGGTGCATGGATACATCATCGTAGTTGTAGATTATTTCCTTAAATGGGTCGAGGTGATGCCTACATTTGATAATACCCAGAAAATTGTAGTGTTGTTCATATTCAATCATATCATTACTAGATTTGGTGTCTCTCAAGCCATCATTACTCACCATGGTAGTCATTTTCACAATTTCATGATGTCTGAACTTACCGAGAAGTTGGGTCTTCGATATGAAAACTCAACACCTTACTATCCACAAGACAATGGCCAGGCTGAAGAAATTAACATGTTTCTTACTACTATGCTTCGATGGATGATAGGAATTCACAAGTCAATATGGCACACGATGCTCTTCTCGGCATTATGGGCCTATAGAAAATTCGTTAAATCTGCCACAGGGTTCACACCTTTTCAATTAGTATATGGTACTTAAGCTATTCTGTCTATTGAATGTGAAATCCCATCTTTGAAACTAGTTGTCGAACTTCTCCCTAACACCTCAGCTAAAGAGGAACATCTCTTGTATTTGATGCAATTAGATGAGACTCGTCGTGATGCTTCCTTAGTCATTGAAACTCAGAAGAAGCGTGTCAAAGCTCAATATTACAAGCACGTCAAACCATGTGTTTTTTCTGAGGGTGATTGGTTCTTCTTTACGAACAAGATCGTGACTTATTAGGGGCTGGTCAATCCGATCCCATGTGGCGTGGAACTTAAATCGTGAAATGAGTGTTGGAGAAAGGGGCTAATGAGTTGATAGATTATGATGAAATTCCTTTGAGTGAACCCATAAATGGGCTTTACTTGAAGAAGTATTATGCTTAAATTATTTTTTCATGAGTGTTGTGTATTTTTAGTGTATTATACTCTAGTGTGCTTTTTCGTTTTTTGGTTCTTCCTTTTAGATACTTACCTTGCATTATGATTGGTTTCCATATGTCAGTGTCTTCACTACCATATATCGGCTTTTTTGATGGTGCTAGTCGCAGTACTCAAAACCTAGTGTCTGTTGCATGGGAAATCTATGCACCCACAGATGAGTTGATCAGTCTACACGATGTTTGCCTTGATCGTGCAACTAATAATATCGCAGAATACAATGCAGTTATCAAATTATTAACCGACGCCATTTAATTTGGTATCTGTCGTCTTATTGTATGAATCGATTCATAGTTAGTAGTGTTGCAATTAAGTAACATTTATTCCATTCGAAGTCCTACATTGTTACAAGTATACTTAAGAATTCTTCTCTTGGAAAGATATTTTGATTATATCGAGTATTAACATATTCCTAGATGTATAAACACATTGACAGATGCATTGTCTAATTATGTGTTAGACAGAAATTTGAGACATTTATAAATCCAAACACACATTTTAAAAAGACAAGTAAGCCAGTAGGAACTTTATATTAATACGATAAAAGTTACAAAAAGTGTTTGTTCAAGGAGCAAAATATCAAAATACTGAAGCTCATGGCTTCATGTACAAAAGATTCAAGGATTTTTCTCATTGTAACAAATAGCTGCCCATGCTACTCTATGAAGGAATTGACTAATTGATGTCGATATGCCTATTGTATGGCACTGGTAGCGACGAGGAAGTTCATCCATCGTGATATCAGGGATATTCATGGTTAATCCCTCTAGGTTTTGCTCGATCTCCTAGAGATCCTTAGCAACAACTCCTTGACCAGCCACAATGCCTACCTCTCCTCACCTCTGGATGGGAGATAATCCTGGAGGACGTTAAGGTGCCACATCTACATTATTGAGAGCACTTGATTAGTCTTGGATAAATGACAAAAAACATTTTATATAATTAAAATATCAAAAAAATCATATAATTAAAATTTCCTTCTTACCTAGTCTCCCCACTGAGATCCCTTAGGAAGAGATAAGTTAGGATCCCCACAGAAGTCCATATTTTCGTATGCATAGTACTCCACCATGATTATCTGATCTCTCAACCACTGGAAGAAATCTTCGTCATACTTGACGATAGGCACGCCACCATGATGAGCCATCAAGTCCCCCATGAAATCCTATCTTTGAAACTAGTTGTGGAACTTCTCCCTAACACCTTAGATGAAGAGGAATGTCTCTTGTATTTGATGTAATTATATGAAACTCATCATGATTCTTCCTTATTCATTGAAACTCAGAAGAAGCATGTCAAATCTCAATATGACAAGCATGTCAAACAACATGTTTTTTCTGAGGGTGATTTAGTTCTTCTTTACAAACAAGATCGTGACTTATTAGGGGATGATAAATTTGAGCCCATGTGGTGTGGCCCTTATATCGTGAAACGAGTGTTGGAGAAAGGGGATTATGAGTTGGTAGATTATGATGGCATTCCTTTGAGTGAACCCATAAATGGGATTTACTTGAAGAAGCTTTATGCTCAAATTATTTTTGCATGAGTGTTGCATATTTTTAATGTATTATACTCTAGTGTGCTTTTTCATTTTTTGGTTCTTTCTTTTAGTTTCTTACCTTGAATTGTGCTTGGTTTCCAAATGTCGATGTCTTCACTACCCTATATTGGGTTTTTTGATGGTGCTAGTCATAGTTCTCAAAACCTAGCATCTGTTGCATGGGAAATCTATGCACCTACAGATGAGTTGACTAGTCTACACAATGTTTTCCTTGGTCATGCAACTAATAATATCGCGGAACACAATGCAGTTATCGAATTATTAACTGACGCGATTTCATTTGGTATCTGTCATCTTATTGTACAAATCGATTCACAGTTAATAGTGTTGCAATTAAGTAACATTTATTCCATATGAAGTCCTACATTGTTACAGGTATACTTAAGAATTCACCTCTTCAAAATACATTTTGATTATATCAAGTATCAACATATTCCTAGATGTTTAAACACATTGAAAGATGCATTGGCTAATTATGTGTTAGACAAACATTTGAGATATTTATAAATCCAAACACACATTTTAAAAAGACAAGTAAGCCGGTAGGAACTTTATATTAATACAATAAAAGTTACAAAAAGTGTTTGTCCAAGGACCAAGATATCAAAATAGTGAAGCTCATGGATTCATGTACAAAAGCATCAAGGATGTTGCTCATTTTAACAAAAAACTGCCCATGCTACTCTATGGAGCAGTTGACCAATAGATGTCGATACACCAATTGTATGGCATTGGTAGCGACGAGAAAGTTCATCCACCATGATATTAGGGACATTCATGGTTAATCCCTCTAGGTTATGCTCAATATCCTCAATATCCTTGGAAACAAGTCCTCGATTGACCACAACACCTACCTCTCCTTGCCTCTGAATGGGAGATGATCTTGGAGGATGATAAGGTGCCACATATGCATTATTGAGAGCACTTGATTAGTCTTGGATAAATGACAAAAAACATTTTATATAACTAAAATATCAAAAAACATCATATAATCAAAATTTCCTTCTTACCTATGTCTCCCAACTGAGATCCTTTTGGAAGAGCTAAGTCAGGATCCCCACGAAATTTCATCCTGGCATACGCATAGTCCTCCACCATGATTAGTTGATCTCTCAGCAATTGGAGATAGGCACGCCACCACGAAGAGCCATCAAGTCCACCCATATTTTCATCCATGGATCTTATGGAGAATGTATACCCCACTCCACTTGTAAACGTAAGATGGGGACCCTCTCCAGGAAGAAGGACACTAAAATGGATCTATAACCAAACTGTTTCAACTGACCATTTCGACACTTTGTCAGTTGTTTTTTCACTCTCTTCAAGACACCCTCGCACTAGTTGAAGTCTCGGGGATCCATACACTTTATAGCGTACTGAAAGTGGCTTTGAAAATCCATGTGAGGAGTCGCACTCCCTGCCATCCAGGTAATGGTATAGAGGATGGTTTGCAATGGTAAATCTCGAACATCTGTAATGGCAACCTTGCCACTATGTTTTTTCGTACCTAGAACGTAGTGGTGTGCAACATAGTAATCCATAGGTTCTTCCCCCACCCTTGCTTCCCGAGAATGATACTCGAGAGCCTCGACGAGATAACCCCGTCAAAAAGTAAATGTCCTCTATATCCAAGGTGAGGGTATGCACACCCATGTGAAACGCTTGTTCGTTTACATCCCACATGTGGACTAGATACTCCAACAATCTCAATTGGGATGTCATTCCCTGAATTTTGAATAACTTCAACAAAACACACTCTCAGAGTGCCATGACTGTGCATGGGTCATTCCCAGAAAAATTGTCTTCTTCCTCATGCTCTCCTTCCCTCCACTCGAGCATTTTGATTGAGGAAAACTTGCCAAGTAACGTCAAAAGATGATTAAAGTCATAAAAAATCAATTCTTGGAAGTTTTACTAACTCATTTTATATTTTCTAAAATTGATTTCCAGTCGTCATTGGGCTTTGCTTCTACACAGAGGGACATCATCGCACACTGTCTTTGAGTCCCCTGCGGTGATTTGAGATCATCGCAGTTCACGATACTATGGGCTTGCGATGATCTCAAAGTGAAGGTACCCCCAAAAACATGACCCAAAATCAAAACTAAACCAATAAAAATGAAATTTTAAACCATGAAAAGAGAAACGGGTAAGAGACTACTTTTTTGATGGAAGCGGTTTGTGAAATGATACACTAGGCGCTTCGGAATCGACGCTTGAAATTTGGGAGAAAAAGAGGGTTTTGGGCAATATTTGGGTGAAATTTCAAAATGAAATGGTAAATGAGTTGTTTTGACCTATTTTATTACTTTTTACCATATTTTATTGCAAAATTAGATTATTTTTTATATTTTACCTATGCCCTAAAGTCTAACCAAC
>ML802321.1:169489-188785 GCA_009831015.1 Picea engelmannii
AAATGAAATGGTAAATGAGTTGTTTTGACCTATTTTATTACTTTTTACCATATTTTATTGCAAAATTAGATTATTTTTTATATTTTACCTATGCCCTAAAGTCTAACCAACTTTGCAAAGTGTTTTCTATTACAGATTGAAAACTCTAAAGATGAGATGTTTGACAGGGATCCACCATTTTTGGTTGTTTTTGTGTGTTTTTCTTATGTACATATGCTTTTAGGGTTTTAAGGAAAAACTCTAAGCACAACCTTAATTATTTCTCATGCTCGTGAAACCATGAGAATGAAATTAAGTAAGCTTTTATCGCTTTTTCGAACTCGCTTTGGTAATACAAAAACTAAACCCTATGGAGTATCCTTTAAGCTCTTTTAAATCTCCCTAAACATGAAAATATATCTGAGCGACCTTGTTCTTTTCATGCTCGTAAAAGTATTTGAAGAAAATGTTTGATGAGTAGTAGATTATCTCTTTTTCGGTCTCTTCAGACTAACTTACGAAAAAGGACATTATGGAGTTCTCTTTAAGTGTTTTTCAAACTCTCTAAACATGAAAACCCTTGAGTTTTCTTTATTTGGACTCATTAAACAAGAATCGAAAGGCCCATATGGGATCAAACCACTCCTTCTTAGTGTTCATTAAACATACTCGGAGGGACTTGTCCAAAGGATGAGCTTACATTACAATCATATGTTATCCTCCTCAAGATTGTGTCAAAATAAAGAGGTACTCGTTAGAAATGGTGGGGGAAATTGGGAAAAAAATGTGTATCTGTATCTGTGTTAGTGGCAGTAAAGTCACTCTTGAACATAACACCCCACTTCATCATTGTATCCGGGTTGGGAAATCAAATTGTCTCTCGTTTGACCATCCACAAGTTCATATGTTGTGTCCTCCTTGATTCAATGTTGTCAAGACAATTGTTGTGTAATTCATATGTTCAAGAGAAGTCTGACCTAAACAAGCCTTCTATCGAGTCGGCCATTTGGATTTATAAATTTTCTACCATGTCGGCCTTCCCTGAGTCAGTTCTGAATCACTTCATACTCCGATCTACTTCAAATCTATTACATATTTCGTGTCATTGATGAGGGATACATTAAGGCCTTGCTACTCCGATGATGCACCTTATTCCGGTGTTTGTCCTTGCTACTCCAATTTGAGCTTGATCCCTGAGCTCCTTGGCACCGTTCGACACCTGTAATGCAATGGACAACAAGAAGACAAAGAAATCCTACTCTACTCTATAATATTTGTCTAATAAATTCCACCTATAATAGACAACATATGTGAAGATACATATATTAGAAGGGAACAAGACAATCATATATAAATGAGAACAAAAAAGAGATACTTACAAACCATAGATGAAGTCGCAACAGCCTCTCTCCATCCTCCTCATCCAACCCTTGCACAAAGCTCCCAAAATCATAGGTTTGAAATCCTAAATATTTCTCCCGAGACCATAGGCTTGATACCTCCAATATGCCTCTTTCGTATCCATGGAGATCCCTCATTATATAGGATTTGGAGGCTTAACCACCATGGAGAGGATCACTCATCAGATCCACTAAAAATGGATCTGAAAGATATTTAGGGAGAAAATTTTCTTAAGGATTTTAGGGAGGAAATATCTCTCAAGGATTTTAAGGAGGAAATATTTCAATTATCCATGAGATCCTCCACCTTCCCTAAAAAATAGGAAACCAAATGTGAGGTGGATTCTCACACTTAATTAATTTAATTTTCATGAATATTAATAATCATTCATGTGCACTTGGTATTTTGGCCTTCATGTAATATATCCCTACTGCACATTGACTAGGGATTGTGACATAGGTTATTCCATGGTGTCAAGGTGTATGAGACACTTATATGACACTTACGACACTTAGGGTGAGGTACCTAGGTGTGCAAATTTCATGTGTAAAACACTTGTCCCTCTATGAACTAGTTTATATGACAATGAAGTCTAAGGTGAAGTTTGTATTATGTCTTGTTTTTTTCTAGTTTCTTGTGGAAGTTAGGGAGATTAGTTTGTGTCTGCACTCACTGATTTTTCCGATAACACATACATGTATCTATTGGTTGCAATAGTAGTTTCTCAATAACACACACAAAGAAAAAAAAAACTTGGAATGTCGCCATGATCATCCTGAATCCACTACATAAGATCCACTCATTTCACCCTTGTCGTCCTACTCTAATCGGTCATGGAAAACCCTTGATCGCATAGGTCCTTGATGGATTACTCCTAAACATCTAGAAGGGCCTCTTGGGACATCTCATACTCAACCCATGGGGATGCCCTAAACCCTGATTTATCTGAAACCCTCCGGAAACCTACAACTGTATGAGCTCAGCCTTATCCAAAAATATTTTTAAACATCTTGCATACCTCGGTATCTCGTTAACTGAAACAAAACTCCTAAGTGAAGATCCAAAGGTGGTCCAGGATGGACTCCCCCTCTTGTATAGCTAGGGTGGATATTTCACCACCAAAACTGTACTGCAGTAGTGGAAGGGTTTTGATAAACCCTAGCAAAACAATGGCTACTAGATCACAACGAGATGAGAGATCAAATCATAATTCCAAAGAGAGGGGTTACCTCTCTATTTACCCTTCATTTGGGCCTTCTAGATCTTTCCCTATTTTTGACCAAATCAAACCCTCACTTAATTTTCCCTCCCATTTCATTTAAATATAATTACTTATTTTATTCAATGTCACTTTAGGATTTGACACCAAATAAACCTCCTTGACTCCATTTTTTATTTTGACTATATCCTACGGGAGTCATATAAACTATTGAGTCATCCTATGTCATGATCAATTGGAAGGGGACATTACAGTCCTACCTTCCCAAGATTGCTTGTCCTCGAGCAATTCCAAATCAGGGTGTTGTAATATTTCCTCTCCTTCCTAGGTAGCATCTTCTATTGGAAATCCTCTCAATACAACCAAGTACTCCTGAATGACCCATCTCCTCAACCTCCATTCCCCAACATCAACATTCCTCTCAGGATCTAGAACCAACTGCCCTTCCTCATCTAGTGGAGTAATATCTACCAAAGTGGTGACCTGTTGTCCCAACACTTTCTTGAGGCAGGATACATGGAAGGTTTTTTATCTCCTACTACCCTATGGTATCTCCATCTTGTATTCTACTCCCACAACTCTCTTGATCACTTTGAAGGGTCCATAAAAGTGAGGCTTCAACTTCTCTACACCACTCTTATTCAATGACGATTGTCTGTAAGGATACAACTTGAGAAAGACTAGATATCCAACCTCAAATATTTGTTCTACCGCTTGTCTATTATCATACATATTCTATTGGTTCTAAGAGGCCTACAAATTCTCCTTCAAGACTCTGAAGATGTCTTGACTTTCCTACAACCAGTCTCTGGCCTTGGGAGCCCAGTTCTCTCCAAATTTGAAATCCACAAAAGATGGAGTGTCATAGTCACACAATGCCCTGATTTGGCTCATCCCAATGGACATGTGATGAGTGGTGTTGTAGAAATTCTCCCTAATATGAAACCACTTTATCCATGCTCGTTGTTTCCATGACACATAGTTCCTCAGGTACCCCTCGATCCATTTGTTTACTATTTTGATTTTCCCGTCTGTCTAGGGGTGATATATAGTACTAGGTGTCAACTCTATCCTGGATAACCTAAACAACTCCCGTCAAAACACACTGAGAAACATGTCATCCTAGTCACTGACTATGTTCCTTGGAATGCCTTGGATTCTGAACACCTCCCTGAAGAATATATTTTCTACTTGAGACGTGATGTACTCTATAGTAATGGAAAATAAGTGCACATATTTAGTCAATCTATCCACTACCACGTAGATACATTCCCTTCCCCGCACCTTTGGAAATCCTATGATGAAGTACATGGAAATGTTATCCCACTTCTGCTCTGGGATCGGAAATGGATGAAACAATCCTAGAGGATGTGTGAACTCTGAATTGTTCTGTTGGAAAGTCATGAATTCCCTCAAATTATTAAGTACATCCCCCTTGATACATTCCATGAGAATATCTCCCTCACCTACCTATAGGTATTCAAATACCCATGGTGCCCTGCCAGTGGTGTGTCATGTACTGCCCTCAAAATATTATCCTTGAGTGTGGACCCAGGGACAAGATAGATCATGTATTTGTAGTAGATGATGTCATCTACTACCCTATACTTGTCATCATGAATACTTCCCTTCATCATCTCACAGCGAAGGTATTCTTGGAAGATTACACAAAGGGAATGTACTTCCAATCTATTGAGATATTTGCCATGGAGAAGGCTATAGGTCTCCTAGATAAGGAATCATAAACTATATTCTTCTTCCCCTTTACATAATCAATGTAAAAAATGAATTCATGCACCTTACTCACCCATTTATGTTGCCTTTTATTTAGGTCTCATTGCTCCAAGAAATATCTCAAGCTATTGTGGTCAGTTCTAACCACAAAGCGTCATCCTACCAAGTACTATCTAAATTTGACCAATGCATGAATGATGGAAAACATATCCTTATCATAGATCAGATAGATCTTCTCAGGCTCCCTTAGCTTTCTTGTCTCAAAATATATTGAGTGTTGGTTCTACATAAATACTACTCCTATCCCCTCACCGGATGCATCGCAATCTAGGACAAAAGGCTAGGTGAAATATAGGAGTGATATTATTGGGAAAGTTCTCATCACCCCTTCATTCTATCGAATGCTACTTGTGCATCCTATGACCATCAGAACACCCCCTTCTTGTTGAGATCTATCAATGGCATAGGCAATTGCAAAAATCCTTTCACAAAATGATTGTAATAGATGTATATCCAAAAGAATCCTAGCAGATCTGTGAGTGTCCCGGGGTGGGCTAGTCTAAGATGGTATGGATATTTTACTAATGTACCTTTACTCCCTCAAAACCAATCACGTTCCCTAGATACATGATCTCTATCAACCCAAAAACTACGTCTCCTTGGAAAAAAGCGATTGCTACTCCATAATGGTGAGAATCTCATCTGCGTGCTTTAGATGTTCCTCCCACATTTTGTTATAGATCAAAATATGGTCAAAGAACACCAGTCATAATTTCCTAAAGTATTTGTTCAAGATATGGTTCATGCATGACTGAAAGGTAGCTGGATCATTAGTCAACCCAAAGGGCATGGCTATAAACTCATAGTGCCCATAGTGACACATGAATGTTGTTTTATGGATATCCTCCTCTTTGACTTGAATATAGTGGCATCCTGATCGCAAATCAAACTTTGAAAACTACACTTCCCCATGCATCTCGTCGATCAACTCATCAGTATTGGGTATTGGGTATCATTGTTTTATGGTATTCTTGTTTAGTTCCCTATATTCTATGCAAATTCTCATAGTGCCATCTTTCTTCTTCACCAATACAACTGATGAAGTGAAAGGACTAGAGCTAGGTTTGATATGTCTCATATCTAGAAATCAATTTATGTCCTTCTCTATTTCTCCCTTGATTCTCTTCGGATTCCTATAAGGGGTGGTGATAATGTACTTCAACCCCTCTTCTAGCTCAATGACATGCTCAAATCCTTTGTTAGGTGGCCTCCTTGTTGGGAATGGCTCGAACACTCTTTCATGATTTCTAAGTAATGCATGGATATCTGCAGGATAATGTTGGTGATCCTGTGATGGCTTCTCCATCGTGATCAAGCACTTTGTTGCACAATCCATGTCCTCATGTCTAAAAATGACCTCCATGCACTAGTTAGACACGATCCTAGGGGCACCTATAGACATACCTATTAGGATGACTCGTTTTCCACCCTTGTCCTGGAACTCCATCCTCATGTCTTGATAATTCATGCAGATATATCCCAATGAGTACAACCACTAAAATTCTAGCACCACATGAGTATCTACTAAATACACAACATAAAAGTCATCGGTGAACATATAGTTTCCTAATATTACTTATAATCCCTCGATCCTCTGAGTACACATCATGTTGTACCCATCTTCTACTACCACATTGAATTCCTCGAAATCCTCCACAGGGATTCGTCTGATGGTGACAAGTGAAACATCAATGAAGTTGTTGTTGGATTACTGAGAGGGGGGGTGAATCAGTAATAGCGTAATTATAATCCTTTTTATTCAAATTTTATATCATTGTAGAATTATTATCCAATAATGAGCAGTAAGAAATAAACAATCACACACATACACAGTACACCAGTGTTTTACGTGGAAACCCAAATCGGGAGAAAACCACAAAATGTTTTTTCTTATATGTCTTGAAGAATTACATTCATTGGAAGCACCAAATTCCTTTGTTTTCTAGTTGCAACTGGAAGGAGGCTCCGACCCCCTAGTTTCTCAGGCTACAACCCGAGGGAAGCTCCAACTCCCCAATTCTTTGTCTACAATCAGAAGGAGGTTACAACCCCCAATGTTCCCCAACTACAATCAGAAGGTGACTACAACCACCTGTCCTTGCCCCATCCTGCCACCCTGAAGTAGAAGTAGAATGATGGAACCACTGTCACACTATCACTGTGATATATGCCGCTATAAACTTGTACCAATAAATTTGAACCATGCATCAACCATGTATCAACCTATACCTCAACCCGTAATCAACCTGTACCATAAACAAGTGCATCAACCATGCACCAACTTGTAATCAACCTGTACCATAAACAAGTGCATCCAACCATGTACCAAGTATGTGCCAATCATGTGTCAACTACTCATCAACTACGACTCATCAATATGTACCAACATCATCAACTATACACCTCATGTATCTACACCAATTCATCAACTACTTGTCTCAACCATGTACTCAACATGTACCACAACCAAAATCCCTCATCAATTTCATCATAAAAATCTGATTTGTAGATATATAATAGACCTAGTGTATATGATCACATTCCTGCAAACCTTCCTTAGCTTTAAAAACAAGAGACTAGCATTTTCATCAAACTTTTCTTTAGTCTCACATGCCTAGTTTTGGATTAGTCAACAACCCTAACTTGAAGTAATCATAACTTTGAACTTGTAATGTATAAATATTTGAAACTGATACACAATGTTCTTCAATGTGTTTAATGCAATTCCTCCAAGTGTCACTACTTGGAACCTCTCAGAAAATGAGTTATAGAAAAAATGACATACCTTGCTGAATAATGGCTTATTCTATAGAGATACCTTGTAGAGCGTTCCCCGCACAAAATATTTGATGAAATTATCTAAAATTGTTACAAAGAATACTACAAAATTTACCCTAACCAACACATTTAGTCTCGTTGAATTTGGATCTGTTATGAAGAAGTTATGATGTTTTTACCCGAAAACCCTGATTTTGACTAGTTTCAGGACTGGACACAAACCCTATTTTCCACGGAGTGTAACTCCCAAAATAAAATGACCCACACGATGAATTTTTAACCACAGATACTTGGATATGTTTTCTCACTTTCATAGAAATTTCAGGATCTGAAGCATTATATAAAAAAAGTTATAGAAAAAATGGTGAGATGACCTGTAAATAACATACCTTAGAAAGCACCATCAAAAGAATTTATCCTTCCTTGCATTTCGACCTTCTTTTCTTCACTTTCCTCAGAATTTCTGCTTAGATATCATTTGTTTACCTCAGAAACCTATAGATATTCAATATTCTCAAGTGTGATTCAAATGAGAGATCCTTGCCTCTTATTTATACTCTCCAAGTAGTTTCCTTAAAAACATCTTCTAGGTCACTTGGCCCATTTTCCTTATTTTAGGGTTGGTTCCACTTCTAATTTATCCATTAAATTTATTATTGAAATAATTTATTTTGTATTCACATTGAATTATAATACACTCATCACTTCACTTTATTATTTACCTTTTAAAATCTCTTAAACCTCTTTGACTACTTTGACCTTTTGGGGCTTCTAGATGACATGTGAGGGTCCTCCAACTTCGTAAGGCCATAAATCTCAAACCGTGAGGAGTTATGTGATGTTTTACATACCACCAAAAATGGCATGACATGTACTATCCGTTGAAGGAAAATCTCCCTGCGGACAAGTAGATCTCCTCAAAGAGCTAGACTCTTAACTGTAAGATAGAAAGTGCTTATCATGGTCATTGACTTCCTTTTAGATCTAGGTGGACTAGTGTGTGAGAAGGAAGGAGAAAGGGAGTACCTTTTACCGGTGTTTGTCCCTTCACGCTCTGAGTTGAGCTCCAATCTTTCGCTCTTCGATAAGCCCTGTAGACAAACAAAGTACGACCACTTCCTACTCTATCAAGATTAGTTCGAAATAGGTCTATCTATTAAAGAGACAAATTCATGTGAGATTGAACACGAATTAGAAAGAAACAGGACAAGCAAATTATATTAATGAGGGAAAAACATTGCTTACAACCATAGATGGATTGCAGCAGTTTCGTCAAGTCCTCCTTGTCTACCCCTTGCTCAAAAGATCTATGATCCAAATGATGATAGCTTCATCGATTGCTCCCTGTGAGATCATAGGTCTCTTGCTCCCAAATTATATTTGTTTCAGCATCACTTATGAGATCATAAGTTGGGTTTGATTCTCCTTTTCCAGTCCACTTTCACCATTAGAAATCTTTCTTATATAGAATTGGAGAGGCTTTAACCACTTGAGATATCCTTGGGGAAGTTGAGGATTTTCCTCCTTCAGTTGAGGATCTACCCTAAGATCATGGCTGGACTAGGGATTTGAGCTCAACTGCCTTCTAAGAATGAAAATATCCTTCCCCCATTCATCTCAACAACTCAACTGTTGCCTAAAATAGGTAGCGCTCCCTCAAAAGGGCACTCAGAGCGCTATAGCACTCCCTGGTAGGCTTTAGGGGAGCACCAACGCTCCTGAGGGTAGGAGCGCTCCTACAAAAGGGCCAAAGAGATTTATAACGCTCCCAGATAGTGTAAGGGAGAGTGCCAACACTCCCAAAAGAGGTATAGGGGAGCGCTCCCCTCCAAAAACTCATTTTTTGAGGTGCTCTCAGATGGAAAAAGGTTTGTAAGCCTGCTAACTCATTTCTCCTCTTCCAAATCAAATGTTTGAGGTGTTTCAAGTGTCCTTCTCATGTCATTATAGGCATGACATAGGCATCATGGCAACATGCTTTCTTTGAAACTTGCGACACTTGTGAGCAACATGCGACACTTGCGACCTTGTGAGCAAAATGTGATACTTGCGACCTTTGTAATGACAACACTTGCGACACTATCAAAGTGAGTATTTTTTATGTGTAACAGATTGCCCCCAAAGTATGAAGTTAGAAGACAGGAACTGATAACTGAAATTCTTTGTAGACTTTCAAGAAAGGGTATAGACACAGAGAACCTGACATAAACTGCACACAAACATCCAACAAATATTATGACATGTTTCAAACCCAAGGCAGGCATACCTATGCTTGGGTGATAAAGAATTGCAAGGTATGGCCGCCATAAAATACACTGCGGATCCATAATTGTATTGATAAAAAGGTATAGCCACTGAAAATACACTATGGATCTATACTCTTATGACATGAACTGATCGTAGCCACGAAGAATACACAGTGGATCTACGAGATGACAAGACATAACCACGACCAATACAAAGTGGATCTATGTAACAATATATGTGTCATTATTCAAGAAAAAACTCCATCGCAACTTGGGCAAAGTACATATCAAAGTGATCACTCAACCCAGGGTCTTCTTACCGATCCAGATGTAGTACGAATCTAACCATGTGAATAAACGTCCTAATGTCGAACATGGAAGAAACCACTTGATTATTGATCAATGATGTAAACCGTTAACAAGAACGAGGGAGATCACCATTAATGTCAATGATTCCCAAGGTACTCTAGTACATTCTAATGAATGTGAATGGATGAGCTGGAGTCGAACATCTGTGGAATCATCTGATCAGAGGTCAGTGATGTAAACCTATTGTCGGATGTGAGGAGGCCTACCATTGAGACATGCAGGTCCCAAAGTACAAACTGGTTTCTAAGTCTAATTCCTGGATAATGTGTTGAAGTCGATAGGAATAGGCTCGCCGAAGGAGGGCCTTAATGTATCCCCCATCAATGACACGAAACGAACACAGAGATGTAATTGGTAGATCAAATGAACATGGACTGACACGGGTATTGAGAGAAGATATTTGTGATGGATGACTCTCGAGGTGGATACTTCCCTTGATTACTGAGGCACAACAGTAGAAACATGACATGGACCAAAACTTGATGATGCAATGGATGCTGTGACTTACGTCAAGTGACCCAAAGGAGTGAAAGAAACTCAAAGGATTGGCTCAGTGCAGAGGTTCAGAGGATTATAATGTGTGAAAAAGACAAAGTGTCGTGTTCAAGGGTGACTCTAAGAATTACTTGGTAATGTTCTCAAGAGACTGCTTGGCTTGCTTCTTTCAAATTTTCCCCCATCCAGATAGACGAGTACCTCTTTTTAATTTAGCGACCTTGAGGAGGGTAACACATGCTCGATATAACTCACCTTTGGTAAGTTCCTCTTCCTTTGTTTAACGAACTGGAAGAAGTAAGGGTTCAGTCCCATATGGGCCTGTCGATGTTTGTTTTAGCGAGTCCAAAGACAAAAAACTTGAAGGTTTTTCATGATTATAGAGTTTGGAAAAACACTTAAAAGAGAACTCTCTCAGTTCCTTTTTCGTAAAGTAGTCTAACAAGACCGAAAAAGAGATAAACTATCGCTCAACATATGTTTTCTTCAATACTTTAATGAGCGTGAAGAGAACAAGGTCGCTCGGTAAGCTTTTCATCTTTAGAGAGTCTGAAAATAACTTAAAGATGACTCCAGTGTTGTCCTTTTTCCTAATGTTAGTCTTGTGAGGCCGAAAAAAAGATAAATTATCACTAGAAAGATGCCCTTTCAAACCGTTTAACGAGTGGAAAAGGAAGCAAGATCAATCGGCAATATTTTCATGTTTAGAGAGTCTGAAAAGAGCTTAAAGGAGACTCTAGGGGGTTCCTTTTTCGTGTATCCATACAGGTTTGAAAAAGAGATAAAATTCTACCCAGATGCATTCTCATGTATTTACGAGCACGAGAAAGAACAAAGACTAAGATTGGTATGCCCCCAGCTTGAAAGCTAGTGGTTTAACTCCAGAATGATCAACAAAGGCTGGAGACATGCCCTCCAAGCTTCAATTCATTCACCGGCTCTGAAGTCATTACTAATTTCTCTAGAAAATGAGAAAAAGGAGAAGGGTGGATGAAAAGAAGGTTCAAGAGAGGTGACTGTTTCATTTTTTAACGAGCTTGACACAGGAAAACAACTATGCTCAGGGCCTCTATTTCATTTTTTAACGAGCTTGCCACAGAGAAGAGAAACTATGCTCGTGGTTGCTTCTTGATCATGGCTTCCAAGAGGATAATGCTCTGGAAGGGTACCATGTCAAAGGTCAAAACTCAATCATGGCTTCCAAGATATCTTCGCTGGATGGAAGAGAATCACTCTGGAAGGAACACATGTCGAGGGTCATGACAGGGGTAAGGAGATCGAGCTCCAATAACCCTACCAAAGAGATCACCATCTCAACTATCGAATCCAAATCATCAGAAGTTGAGGTCATGGGAGACAATGCCACATAATTGACATGCGGTGGGAGTGATACTGTTTGCATATAAGAACCACTTAGGGAGGTAACCCAGTCAGGGCCGATGAATGAAAGTTGATCAATAGTCACAATTCTTCCGTCGTGAGGGAAAGATATCACATGGAAAAGGGTGGATACAAGAGCTTTCATGGTATAGACATAATCCCGCCCAAGGAGTAGAGCGAAATCCAAGGGGTCTCGGACTACCATGACATCGATAAAGATAGTTTTCCCTCCCAAAGTTATAGGAAACTGAGGAAGGATCCCTAAAGGTTGACTAGTTCTTCTATTAAAAGATAACAGATTCTGTGTAACTGGTGCAAGTTGCGGACAACCCAAAGCGTACCAAGCAACAGAAGACAAAATACTAACGGACGCACCTTCATCTATCAGTGTTTGAGGAATGTCCCGACCACGAACTTGTACTATAATATGGAAAGGAATGTGGGAGGGAAGACGAGGTCTAGTTAGCACACCCCAATAAAAAAGGATGGCCTCATTACTTGGAGGCGGTTTTGTAGGAGAAGGAGGAATGTCCCCCGGTATGGTAGAGTCTGTATTAACGAGAAAGACATGGGCAGTATCAGGTTTACTCTCTAGAAGGAGAGTAGGATAGACTGATGATTGGATCGGATCAACCAATGGTGGAATTGAATAGAGCACTTTAGCACTCTTCAGAGGAAGAGTGGGACTGACCAAGGAAGGGATTGGATCAGTCACTTTGACATTCCTCAATGGAGGAATGGGATCGACCGATGGCGAAACTGCATCGACCACTTTGGCACTCTTCAGAGGAAGAGTGGGACTAACCGAGGAAGGGACTGTATTAGTCACTTTAGCACTCATCAAAGGAGGAGTGGGATCGATCGATGGTAGAACCGAATCGACCACTTGAGTTTCATTCTCC
Organism: Picea engelmannii; assembly: GCA_009831015.1. Lineage (NCBI taxonomy): Eukaryota > Viridiplantae > Streptophyta > Pinopsida > Pinales > Pinaceae > Picea > Picea engelmannii. The sequence continues at coordinate 182,053 of ML802321.1, forward strand.
AAGGGAAGAATGGGGTCGATGGGTGGAAACAAATCGACCGCTTTGGTGTCACTCTCTAACGTGAGAGTGGGATCGACCAAGGATGAAAACAGATCGACCACTTTGGTGTCACTCTTTTGATGAAGAGCGGGGCTGATCGATGACGGAACTGGATCAGCTACTTGGGTTTGTGGTTCAATCAAGGAGGAAACTAGATTGACCACCTGATAAACCAGACTGACCGGGGATGGAACCGGATTGACCAGTCCATCAACCAATGATGGGTCGGAGGAAAGCTTACGATAACCTTTTGGAAGTTGAAGTTTTTCCAAAAGAGAAGAAGGCTCATCCATGCGAGGACAAAGGTGAGAGTAATGATTACCTTTACATAACATGCAAGGGAACTTGACAATTTTCTTCTTCTTACCAACCTGAACATCACTAGTTGATGAGGTATCATCGACATGACCGACAGAGGCCGATGATGTGGAGGACCACATTTCTAAGACCTAGGTAAGACCAGGGCAACCCCTCAGAAAGTGGTCACCCTTACAAAGGCTGCAAGGGAATTTGGGTTTTGGATTCTTCATTTTAATCTTGTTGACCTCATCAACACTCCCAGTACTATTAACAGTAACTAGTTTCTTAGAGTCAACATCTGATGTTGTTGGGGCCTTTGTCCTTTTTGGGTTCTTCTTCTTCTTCTCTTTCTGTTTCTTCTTCTTCTGATCAACCTGGCTACTTGCTTCAGAGCTTTCACTAGGCGAAGAAGGATAAATGGAAGGAGACTTAATGGGTGAAGAAGGTGAAAATTCGACATGAGTTTGATGTGTGGGTGGTGTACCAACATCTAAAGTATTAGGTGCAACTGAAACATTGGGAGGATTCAGGATCACTAGAGTGGGGAACAACCAAACTAGTAATCCAATTGTGAGTCCTGGAAGACTCAGTGTGGCAACATATGGAGGACCAAATTTTCCAAATGAAGGAAAGGTATAAGGTTCCCCAGGAGAAGGGCTTCCTCCATTGGTACTCCCAGGATTTGATGCCATTATCACTGACCTGACCTAAGGTCCACTAAGTAAAACAAACAACACACGCTACGAATCTAAGAAGCAATCAATCAAACAAACCTTCCTATGATGAAACCACTAGTTGGTGATGAAATCCAATGTCGCGAGATCAAAATAGGAAAGGGCGGGGATAGAGTGGGTGGATCAGTTACGTTGGCGACCTGCTTAATAGACTTACGCCTTGGTGCAAGCTTCCACGCAATAATTTTGGATTTACCCTCCAAGGAGCCCGAGTGAGTTTGACCAACGTCTATTCTAGGTACAATGAGACTTCCCTTCACCGTCACCTTGTGTGAGACCCTAAATATTGTAGCTACTAAGGTCACCAACTCGTAGTCATCCCTTGGGCAGGTATAGTCGACAGTCCAGTCAGAATGTATGGGCAGGATAACAAGTCCGAAATCAACTTGAAAGGCTCCCACACATAATCATGGGTATACCTTCCAGTGACCCCCAATATACGATCCAACGACTACAAACAGTTGAACCACAGAGGGATAATCTCCATAACTCACCCGAATGCGACCTCGTGCGTAACCCCTGTGTGAGAGGGGGATCCGAACAAGCCAATACGACAATTGGATTTGACTCTCCCTACCACAAGATACTAAGTTTGTTTGATAGCTTTGGAAATTTATCCTTTCAACCTATTCCAAAGCCCTACACCTTAAACTAATGTAGGTTTGCTAACAAAGATGTAAAAAGTCTGTTAAATTTTAGTTAAGCGTTGATTTTAATGGTTGTTGTTTACTCAGGGGGTGTACGAAAGTGAAACTGATGGAATGATGACTCAATTCCAAAAAATATGCATTAAATATGATAAGCAATCGTTTCTTTTCAATGAATACCTATTTAAGGGAAAGAGGAAGAGTCGTTTTCACTATCAAACACTTGACAAGGAATGCCCTCAATCAATTTTGTGCTCAATCAAATTCAATATGATGCTACAAAATTTCAGAAATGCAAACTAATATGAAAACTAATCATTAATATGTAATTTTGTTGTTTGTACGTGAATGATAATCAATTCAATGCAAAATTTCTCCTACCAACTACCCTTTCATATCAAGGAGATTCGGACAAGAAAACGCAGATTTCGCACAAACAACACACCCTTTTGCAATCAGACAAGAGAAAGAAAACCAAAAATGAAAAAGTAAGGAGAAAGATATTGGATCACATGACCTCAAAGAACCAAATGAGAAGAGTTACAGACTTCAAATGTCCTTCACTAGAGTTCTCGCTCAGTCGGATAGGAGAGAAGAAAGAAGGGGATCGATTTCAAGCTTTCAACAACAAAAACTAAAAAATAAGGGAGAAGGGCATAAAATATGAACAATAAGGTGTTTACTTCTCAGGAGGAAGCATTTCAAAGGTCAAAGGAAGAATCATGAATCTTAAAGTAGCTCAGGAAGTGCAAAAACAGGGTTTAGACCTCCAAAAATTGCAATTTTTGAGAAGATTTTGGGCAAAAAGGGCTGGCACTCCGATATAAGGGCCACCAGAGCATTATAAATCTCTATCCAACACTTCTAGGGATTTCTAACGCTCTTCTAACATGGGAACGGGGGCTCCAGGCTCAAAAATCTCATAAAAATGTCAAAAAATCCAAAATTTCAGTCTAATTTTGGCAATCAAGCAGAGTGTGATGGGGTAGGGAGTCAATCAGCTCATGAAATCAATCAAAAAGAGTGAACCAGGTCTGAAAACAATCAAGTGGTAAGACAAGGTCTATGAGGATAAATCAAAACCAAAAGTTTCGATGCGATTTTCCCCAGCGGAGTCGCCAGTTTCTGTTGAAGGAAAATCTCCTTGCGGACAGGTAGATCTCCTCAAAGAGATAGACTCTTAACTCTAAGACAGAAAGTCCTTATCATGGTCACTGACTTCCTTTTAGATCTAGGTGGACTAGTGTGTGATAAGGAAGGAGAAAGGGAGTACCTTTTACCGGTGTTTGTCCCTGTATGCTCCGAGTTGAGCTCCAATCTTTCACTCTTTGATAAGCCCTGTAGACAAACAAAGTATGACCACTTCCTACTCTATCAAGATTAGTTTGAAATAGGTCTATATATTAAAGAGACAAATTCATGTGAGATTGAACACGAATTAAAAATAAACAGGCCAAACAAATTATATTAATGAGGACAAAACATTGCTTACAACCGTAGATGGATTGCAACACTTTCGTCAAGTCCTCCTTGTCTACCCCTTGCTCAAAAGATCCACAATCTGAATGATGATAGCTTCACCGATTGCTCCCTATGAGATCAGAGGTCTCTTTCTCCCAAATTATCTATGTTCCAGTACCACTTATGAGATCATAAGTTGGGTGTGATTCTCCTTTTCCAGTCCCCTTTCACCATTAGAAAGCTTTCTTATATAGCCTTGGAGAGGCTTTAACCACTTGAGATATCCTTGGGGAAGTTGAGGATTTTCCTCCTTCAGTTGAGGATCTACCCTAAGATCATGGCTGGACTAGGGATTTGAGCTCAACTACCTTCTAAGAATGAAAAGATCCTTCCCCCATTCATCTCAACAACTCAACTGTTGCCTAAAATAGGTAGCGCTCCCTCAAAAGGGCACTCAGAGCGCTATAGCACTCCCTAGTAGGATTTAGGGGAGCCCAAACACTCATGAGGGTAGGAGCACTCCTGCAGAAGGGCCAAAGAGCTTTATAATGCTCCCAAACAGTGTAAGGGGGAGCACCAACACTCCCAGAAGAGGTATATGGGAGCACTCCCCTCCAAAAACTCAGTTTTTGAGGTGCTTTCAGATGGCAAAAGGTTTGTAAGCCTGCTGACTCATTTCTCCTCTTCCAAATAAAATGTTTGAGGTGTTTCAAGTGTCCTTCTCATGTCATTATAGGCATGACATAGGCATCATGGAAACATGCTTTATTTGACGCTTGCGACACTTGTGAGCAACATGCGACACTTGTGACCTTGTGAGAAAAATGTGACACTTGCGACCTTTGTAATGACGACACTTGCGACACTATCAAAGTGAGTATTTTTTATGTGTAACACTATCCATATAGAATAGTATTATCTGAAAATATATCATAATTCATACCATTACCCATCAAACAAACTTGGGTCCATTACCCAAACCTGGGGTCTCCAACTTCTCATGGCCATAACTCTCTAACCGTGAGGAATTATGTGGCATTCCACATACCACCGGAAATGACATGACAAGCATTATCCATATAGAATATTTTCCCTGACAAATTCACTTTCCTTCATCTCATTATTCCACAATTAAGCATGGGTTCTCTTACTCCACAAAGAATCTTCCCGTGAGGGCTTTCACCATAAGGGGACGTTCATCCATATTTACTTCTTATCAACCATGAAAAGACAATAATGAGTCATATTTACATCAAAAAAAATTGGGTCCATTACCCAAACCTTTGTGCTATGGGGATTTTTGCAAGGGTTGACATCAATGACAACCAACCTTAATAAAAAATCTCCCCCTTTGGCATTGATGGCAACACTGAAATCATATCACTCATGCTCCCCCTGGAACCATGCCTCTGTCCTCTGCATATGATAAATCATGCTCCCCATGGAACCTTGCCTCTGTCCTCTACATGTGATAAATCTGCTCCTCCTGGAACCATGCCTCTGTCCTCTGCATCTGATAAATATCTCCCCCTTTGTCATCAATGACAAAGGTATCTTTCCATCTGGGACTGCTCCCCCTGACAGACTGTCCTCTTATGGTGCTTCCTCGTGTACATCTAATACATATAAGATAAGCATTAAAAAAACATTAAAAAAGAATTCATTTTTGGAGTAGAAATAACTCCAAGTCTTTGGCGAAGATATTCAAAGGCTTCCCATGGAAGTGGTTTTGTAAAGATGTCTGCCACTTGTTCTTTTGTTCCCACATACTCAACTCTGATGTTCTTTTCTGCAACCTGTTCCTGTAGAAAGTGATACTTGATTGGAATGTGTTTAGTCTTGGAGTGCATCACCAGGTTTTTTGAGATACTAATGGCACTTGTATTATCACAATATATTGGAATGTGCTCATCATACTCAACCTGTATATCTGTCAAAGTTTGTTTCATCCAAAGAACCTATGTACAACATGTTGTTGCTGCAATATACTCTGCCTCGGCTGTAGATAGAGATACCGATGATTGTTTCTTGCTCAGCCATGATACCAAACACTCACCTAAGTAAAGCGTTTCTCCATTGATGCTTCGTCGGTCATCAATACAACCTGCCCAATCTGCATCTGTGTAGGTAATAAGTGATAGATATTTTCCTTTTGGCTACCATAATCCAAACTCTTTTGTTCCTTTGAGATATGTGAAGATTCTCTTTACTGCTAATACATGTGATTCCTTTGGTGCTGCTTGAAATCGTGCCACTTGTCCAACTACCTGCATTACATCTGGTCTGGATGCTGTCACATATAGTAGGTTGCCAATCATTGACCTATATTGCCTCTGATCTGTAGACTTTGAATCATCATCTTTGCTCAACTTAAAACTAGTTTGCATGGGAGTGATAACTAGTTTGCAATCTTCCATTCCGAACCTCTTTAGCATTTCTCTGATATACTTGGTTTGAGAAATAAAAATTCCTTGGTTTCTTTGACGTATTTGAAGTCCTAGAAAGAAGGACAGTTCTCCAAGTAATGACATTTCAAATTCATTCTGCATGTCTTTTGCAAATTTTTGGCTTAACCTGTCATTATCACTACCAAAAATAATACCATCAACATAAACTTCAATTAATAAAATAGTACCTTGACTTACCTTGATGTAGAGGTTGCTATCTGCACTTCCTTTTCTGAACCCTGCCTATTGCAGATACTTATCTAGTCTAGAGTACCATTCTCTAGGAGCCTATTTTAGACCATACAAGGCCTTCTTTAATTTACACACATATTCTGTGTTATCCGACAACTGAAATCCTTCTAGTTGTTCAATGTAGACTTCTTCTTCAAGTTCCCCATTCAGAAAAGATGATTTTGCGTCCATTTGATATACTTTAACATTTTTGGAGCATGCATAAGCTAAAAGCAAATTGATTGCTTCCATTCTGGCAACTGGGGCAAATGTCTCTTCAAATTCGATTCCTTAAATCTGTGCATATCCTTTACATACAAATCTAGCTTTGTTCCTTGTAACCTGTCCATCTTCATTCAATTTATTCCTGAAAACCCATTTTGTGTCGATCACATTCTTATTCTTTGGTCTTGGAACCAATTCCCAAGTGTCATTTTTCTCTATTTGATCCAATTCTTCATCCATGGCCTTATTTCAAAATTCATCCTTGCTAGCTTCTTCAAAATAGTTTTGTTCAATTGTAGATAAGAGTGCTAGGTGTGTTTGTTCTGGTGAATGGATTTTTCTTCTAGTCTCAACTCCCGCATCTTTGTTTCCAATAATCTGATCTGAAGGATGATTCTTCTGTACTCGTTTGCTAGGTGTCTTTGGAGATACTTGTTGAAATTACTCTTCTACTTCTGTCAGATTCTCTTCATCTTCATCTTCCTCTTCTTCTTCTTTTTCATGTTCTTCGTCAAAAAGTTGTACCATTGATTTGTTTTCTTCTTTCTTTGATTCTGGTTTGCCTGTTTCATCAATTGTTACGTTGATGCTTTCCACAACTTTGTTTAATCTTAGATTGTAACACTTGTATGATTTCCTTGTACTTGAG
>ML802322.1:7422-21682 GCA_009831015.1 Picea engelmannii
GAGTACACCCAGTTTTCCATGTTTCATGCTTAAAGAAGGTTATAGGCGAAAAGATCCCAGTTCAAACTATATTTCCAGAACTTGACGAGGAAGGAAAAATCATATTGGAGCCTGAAGCCATCACTGACACAAGAATTCACCAATTGAGGAATAGATCCATTTCAGAGTATCTCATTGAATGGAGGAAATTACAGGCTGAAGATTCCACTTGGGAAGATGAGTCTTTTATACAGAAGCATCCAAAGTTACTCAAGCGTTGCGGAAAACACTTGTCTGAAGGGGATGGGCATGTTAATCCCTAATATTGGCTCACTACCCCTTAATTGGGGCATATTAGATTAGTAATGTTATTTTATTTATGTCGGCTTTAGGCCATTAGTTGTAATTATAACTCCTAGTCTCCTATATATACAAAGGAGACATTTTCATTTTGAATCATATTGTATTTGAACATTTAAGTGGGGTAAAAGTAGGTTTCCCCCTCGAAGAGTCTTATTATCTGAAATTCTCTCTTTTTCAAGGTGTTGAGTACTTTTTTTGAGGATTTTCTATGCTATATTGATATTTGGTTCTTAACAATTGTTTTGACTTGGGTGATTGATGGTGGAAATTTGTCTGTGGGCTTAGAGAAGGCTAAGAATATCATTGGATAAGATTACTCCTTATTTTGAGATCAACAATTGAGATTAAATGAATTTTATAGAAGGAAAAAAAACATTCTACAATTTTTTTTATTTTTCTAAGGTCTTCAACTTCGAGGGGCATTTTGAGACCCTAAACAATGTTTTTAGGGGTTCTAATTTTTGAAACTGTAAGTAGAAAAAGTACCATATACCATTTTTTCTGCTTAAACTAAAGAGCCTAGTGATTTATTTCCAATGATCTATTCTGAGATTAAAGAAAAGCTCATATGTGGAAGTTACAATTGAAAACATGCAAGGTAAAATTTCAGCACCAGTTTACATCCGTAGGGAATAACGCCTTGCTCGGAAGTCCATTTGGAGCACAAGAGTAGCCAATCGAAATCCCATGGAATGTATAATACAACCGTGGAACTATATTGAGAATCTATATAAATGAGTGTGTATAGAGTGAGGGAGAAGACTGTTATATCATACCAGGTTAAAAATGGAAAAACAATCAAAACTTCTATAGGTTGTAATTGCCAACCTGAAGCTTGGATGAAGGTGATATTTTGACAGATCATTGAGAAGGTAGTCATGAGCATACCTGATTTATATTCTGCCAAAATCCCAAAGAATTTGGTGTAGGGATTCATTAACATAGATTAAATTGCTAAGTTATGAGAAAGTGCAAAGGGGTAAAGTTGTCATTTCCAAATTGTTGCAATTTTCAACTTGGGCATCGATTTCAGAATATGAGAGCTTTTATGAATTCAGTATTGGAATTATTATCTATGTCACATAGAAAAGTTTCCTTGGTTCATGATATATTTACTTATGTAAGTGGAAAAACTTCGTGTTTGAGATTATTTACATGAAGCACAAAGGTGTTAGAAATAATAGGTGTGCTCGCTTAACCATAGAAAATATAGCAATATTGTCACCCAACCATAGGCCAAATCCACTCCCGAGCACCTTAACCTTGATAGAGAATAATTCTGGAAGAAAACCCTACGCCTAATAGATAATCAATGTAGCATACCACTCTCCAGAGCTAGAACACAAGGAAGAAAGTCCAAACCAAAACCAGTAGAAAGTCCAAGACTAAACGAAGAATACAGGTTGCAGTAGCTGCAACTGTAACTACACTCTAGACTTGCGCACTTACTCAGTTTTTGTAGTGCACACTCTTACATTTATGAAGTTGTGAGTTGTGTTTATCAAATGATATCTGGCATCATGTATTTATACTAGTTCTCCTTAGCTGTCTGCGTCGACTTCTCATTCTGGGGGCTAAAATGTCAATATTAACTATTTCTTTTAGCAAAATTGTCTTCTAGGGTTATGTTCAAAGCTTTAGGGTTTCTTCTTGCTTCCCAGAATATTCTATTCTTGTCAGAGTTACACATGGAGGTTAATACCTCCCGCATCTACCATATCAACACTCCATCCTAGCTAGGGAGGTATTGAAAGAAATGGTCTTGAGCACAAACATACCATTCAATCGATAGCATCATCATAACCATACAATCTATCTCATGTTTAGATAACGATCACGCTCATCATTATCAATATCATCTGATAACATCAACTACATCATCTCTCAAAGCCATACTCCATCTAAGAAATCATGCATGATACTGAATAAGTCACTCACTCCACGGAGTGATACAAGAACCATTCTTGTAATCCATACATATGTCCTAGAAGAATAACTATTCCAAAATATGTTGGAAGTCATGCCATGGGCTACAAGGAATATTCTTCTAATCTAGATATATGTCCCTGAAGAATAAATGTCTTGGACCATTTTCCACCTGGCGAATGTCTCTCCACTAGAACAGTGACTATCCATCGAACTAATAATCATTTTCAACAATATTGATAGTCTACACGACAATCATAACAATGTCATTCAATAGAACACAACTTTGTCTATGTATATTAGTACACAACTACTCTCTAGTGGTACACAACCACACCAAGTAGCACACAGCTACTTAATCAGTGTTACATAGTAACAACCAGTGGAATACATCAACCTCAGTAGTATACATCTATTGTCCAGAGACATGCAGTCTTCATAGAAATCATATCATCTGATATCATCCTACATAGAAACAATATCATGATATAGACTAAGTCATCTAGGCCATTCTTCCACTCGCATCTATGGGATCTGTAAGAGAATATTCCTTCAGAAAGAAAAACATCATCCATGGGCTACCTGTACTATTATTCTCAAGCATAGAAGAATAATTGTCCCTAATTTATGAGCCTGGACCATTCACCTAACTGATCCATTCCTCAAGCACTAGTCATAGTGAAACCTTGAGAGGATGAGTCTACCCTAAGGAATTCCTATCCTTGATTGTTGAACCTAGACCATTCACCTAATTGGGCCATTCCTCTGGGAATGATCATAGTGAAACCTATATAGAATGAGTCTTCCCTAGGGAATGATTGTCCGAGCCATTTCCTTACGGAAATGATTCTCCTACACCAACCTCCGAGACAGACCATTCTTTGAAACAACTCACAACTGTGAACTTTGAAAGAATGATTGTCCGACGAGGTGGACCATTCTACTTGACCACTACTTAGAGTGACTTCCAAGAAGAATGATTGTCCTAGACCATTTCCCCACACTGGACATAAGGGGAATCATTTTCTATGGTACATCATCGATATATCGAACCATTTTCATTATGAAAATGTCTATCTGATCTGGATCATTTTCCAAACTGGAAAATGCCTATCCATCAGAAATATCAAACCACTTTCTGAACTGGAAAGCAACTGCTCATCCTAGACCATTTTTCATACTGAAAAATGATTTTCCATAAATCATTAACACATCAGTTCTTCGTCCCACCCTGGGAATAATATCTTCCTTTTTGAATAAGGAATTCATCTCCACAATCCCCATCATGAAAACGTTTCACCTTAGACATAGGTTTTACCAAGATATCGTCTATATGCTCATGTGTGGAGATATATTGGAGAACCACTTCTCTTTCTTGGACTTCATCAAGGAGAATGTAATGCTTGATCTCAATGTACTTTGGTCTATTATGGAACATTGGTTTTCTTTGAAGGCTTCACGTATATCTGATCATCATTGTTGAGTTCATGACTTTTGTTTCCTTCTATCTCATGACATCGTGGAAAGGCTCAAACTAAAAAATATCCAAGTAACACTTATTTTGTCATCATGAAAACTTTCCATGGATTAGCAATCCATCATCCCAAACTTTCGAGTAACTATTATGATACTCTATCCGTGTCATAGAAATTTTTCACCATGCTTTTGCTATATATATGTTACTCTGCATCAAGTTGTTTGAATCGATACAAGGTCTTCTTATATTTTCATACATGGGTCTCTTTCTAGTATACCTCAAAAACTTGATATTGATTTACATAAGATTATTCCACAAATTCTCTATTGGGAGAACAATCTTTTACAACCAACTAATGTAAACTTCAATCCATGGATACTGCAAGAGATATAATAGCTCAGATAGAGTTATATCTAGTTTATGGGAACAAGTTGTTATCATAGTTTTCTCCTCCTTCTGAAAGAACCTCTAGTTCTGAATCTCGTAATGCTTCCATTCATAACCATTTTTCACAATTTCTTTAGTATTCTTCATCATAACTTCCATTTCTTCTACTTGATTGCTTCTAGTGGGTTCAAACCAAGCTGGTAGTCTTGTGATTCTCGGTATAATAATTGGTTCTTATGGAGTTTCTTTCTCTCTTAGAATCTGTTAGATAATCCAAAATACAAATATCATAGTTTAATAAGTTAGAATAAACTGATTATTAATTTAGGATATTAAATTAATAATCTAGAATATTTTGGAGACATTTAGAAATAAAGTATTGTTGTAAAATATATGACTCTAGAAAGGTGTCCTATCTTAGGCTCTAAATAAGGAGTATAGTTAGAAGATTGTTAAGATAGAATTTATTATAAATGGACACTTGTTTATTTAATAAGTGATCCATAAATAGAGTTTGTTAGGACATTTAGCTTATATATAGCTCATTGCAAGAGTGTCGAGTTGTTCTGGTGTAAACTCTTGCAAATTCTCATATGCAATTTCTTTTCCTATTTAATAAAAGTGTGTTTTTGAGGAAACTTCTGCCATTATTGTGGTATTAGAGCTCCAATAATGCATCTGAACTGAAGAGGAGATTAGCTAATCATAGGAAGAGATTCTAGCTAGAGATTCCATCTCTATAGGCCTAGAAAAAAACATGGACGTATTCCATCAGTAAATTGGTCAGTTACTGTTCATTTTGTTTTAAAAGGGAAAATAAATTTTATTTTTTTCTGCAATTATTTCCTCACCTACCAACCTGTATCACCTCTCCAAAGTACTCCACTTCAAGAAATGATAAACACAGGTAACGAATTTTTCTTGTTGTTCACCTTTTGCCGAGAAGTCAATTGGTTCAGATTGTTAATTATGCCATAGTAATTGAGAAAATTGTGATTTCTCTCCAGAGGATTTTCATCTCTTCCACTTGTACACTTTGAAGGATTAGAATAATCATCATTTATTCTATGATAAGCTGTCTGTGGAATAAGAATACAAGTGTTGTAGAGCACCACCCTTGATTTCATTTTTTTTTCTTCATCATGCGGATAATTGTTAGTCTGTTGTATTTAGAGTCACTATCTACAGTATAAATCTATTTATTATGTTTTACATTACATACTATTTCAATAAATTAAAGAAACAAGTTGTTATATTTGAATCCCAAACAACCTGCAATTGAATCAAAGGCTCCCAGAAATCATTTTTCATCAAGTATTGTGAAACATAATTTTTTCTCTGGATTAGAGAGAATGTATTGTGACATGTGAATAGTTTGCAAATAGTTGAAAGTTGCAGATTGATGTAATAAAATTAATGAATGTATAAACGCATGTGGAAAGGCATGTGGAAACACGGTCTTGCCATATCTCTCTCACGATAAGAGAATTCTTGAATTTTTTGTTTGATGTAGCCCATTCTTCAACTTAGATCTTTTATGGTATGTAGTGCGCTACTAACCATAGAGGAGGCAAATCATGTTGATGGTTGTGTATGCAAATCGTTGGTCTTTCTTCATCATATGAATTCTCAAAAGTTTTGCAAGATGGTTCTTGTTTGATGCATCCTCAATTATTCCAATATTTTTAGTATATGGTTCTGATTCTAATTGGCTTAGTCAAAGATAGAAGAGGAACGCCCAAAATATGTATGAAATATGTGAAAAGAGTGAAGAGGAACACCCAAAATTTGTATGAAATCATGTCAATAAAAGATTAAAAGCATAACCAACCAGTTGAGAAGTTGTAGATCGTAAGGGAGTTCATAACATCGTGATTGGTGAAATTGAGATAAAAAATCATTGACATCGTGACTTTTTGAATGATTCCAGAAGAAGGGATCCACCTTCAGAAATTAATGGCCAATAATTTGATGGAGTGGATTAGAGTTTGAATTTGACAATCTTTGATTTGATTAGTTGCTAAATGGTTGGAAGTGTTGGACATTGTTCGAAACACTGTTCGTTGGAAGAAAGAACAAAAAAATATCTATGTATGATATCTCTTGAGGTTGTATCATGGATGAATGAGAATATTATCTGCATCAAATTTTGAGAGAGTTTTTTAATGTACATGAAAGCATGTTTTATTTTGGGTGAACATTGGGAGCCACCACAAAAACGACATCACCTGGAAAAATATTGCAAACAGATTATGATATCATTGGATTGTTGTCATAAATTTTTTATTAGTTTTCTCTTTATGTAGTAATTTTTTATTTTGGGTAAAACATTTTGTAACTCTGAGTATTTTAACTTTTAGGGGGGGTGAAAATTGCAAGAGAATTGTTAAAAGTAAAATTCTGAAAGTTACCTGGAATTTGACTAGAGCCAAGTACAAAGCTTAGTAATTTTTCTCTTGTTTCAATGACTATACAAGGGTCAAGGCCAAGGCCCGATAGATTGTTTTTTGTGTGATGTGTCTCATGTGATATATTTTTGCTTGATTTTTTTGTGTGGAGATTCAACACTACAATGTCGAAGTTAATTAATTTGTTCTCTGACTCCAATAAACTTGAAGGCACAAAATCATACAAGACATGGAAACGTCTCATTGAAAGTACTCTCATTTACAATGAACTTTGGCATGATATATGTAATGAAGAGACTAATCCAAATAAACCTACAGATGCATCTACATTAACAAAATGGGAAGTTAAAAATGCCAAAGCATTATCACTCATTAAATCTTCAGTTAATGATGAGATGTATGTTCACATTCAAAATACTATTGATGCATGGTCTGGTTTGAAAGTTTTTAAGGATTTATTTGATACTAATCCTGAATCAAAGAAAGTTGATCTTCAATTAAAGTTTCTTGAACAGAAATTGCCTGAAGGAGGTGATGTACATGAATATATTTCCAGACTTAATAACATTAAGAAGGAAATACTAAATGTTGATTTTCAAATGGTAGATGATAGTTTCATGACCACAAATTTAATTGTTGGATTGCCTTCTTCCTGTACACATTTTTTGGAAACTTTACAAGAAAATGGAAAGTTAGACAAAATTACATTTGATGAGCTAAGTGAAATGTTACCTCAACACAACAAAAAATTTGGAAAGCAAAAGAAAGTTGTGGAAGATGTTTTTTTCACATAGGTCATCACGAGTAAATCTTCAACTGAAAGATATAGAAGTTGAGGAAGAGGACATTTTGTACAAGGCCATGGTCAATGCCAAAGTAGAGAAAACAAATTTTCAGACAGGAGCGATTTTCAAGGCAGAGGGTATTTTTAAGGCTGAGGAAACAGTCAAGGAAGAAGGTATTTTCAAGGAAGAGGAAATAGTCAAGGCAGAGGCTATTTTCAAGGCAATAGTCAAGGAAGAGAAAAAAAATCCACACAGAGATCAAAGCAAAGGTAGAGGAAATAATTAAGGTAGAGGAAGAGATTTAAGTAAAATTGTTTGTATAAGATGTGACAAAGTTGGTCACTATGAAGAAGATTGTCAAACTTCCATTGATAAAATTTCCAAGTTTCATCAAAACACAACACAGTTTGCAAATGATCGAGATGATGATGGTTCATAATATGTCTTTACCTCATCTTTAGTATTACAGATTTCAACCAATTTTCAAAGTGATTGTGAAGATGCTTGGATTATAGATTCAGGAGCATCTCAACACATGACTTTCAGACATGACTTCTTTTGGAATTTTCAAGAATACCATCTTAATTCCACCTTTCTTGGAGATAATACCAAACATAAGCCTTATGGAAAAGGTGTAGTTAAAATTTATTTACCTGATATTGGAGAATGGATGATTTCAAATTTATGGTATGTACCGACCTTTAAAAAGAATTTGTTGTCTTTAGTGATGATTCGACAAGAAGGACATCACGTGCTTATGGAATATGACTTAGTTAAGATTAATTCAATCTAATGGATTATGAAAACAATGATGACATGTTATGAAGATGAAAAACTGTTAAGGATGAAAGGGACAATTATTCCAAGGAATTCAGACATTGCAGGAGCAGTAAATACAGGTATTTCACCTATAATATTGTGGCATGTGATATATGGACATCTCAATTTTGAAAGTCTCTCTCAATTGCAAAAACAAGGGATGGTTAAGGGACTTGCAACTTTCAAAAAGGAAAATTCAAAATGTGAAGCATGTATTTATGGAAAACAAAGTCGAGAGAGTTTTCCAACAAGTTCATGGCATGCAAATAGGTGGTTGCAACTAGTTCACAGTGATGTTTGTCGATCACTAGAAACTTCTTTGGGTGGTTGCAAATATTTTTTACTCTTTATTGATGATTTCAGTAGAATAACTTGGGCTTACTTATTGAAGAAAAAGTCAAAAGTATTTGAAAAGTTTAATATTTTTCGTCAACTTGTTGAAAAAGAAGTTAAAGAAAATATAGGCACTCTCAAGGCAGATAATGGAGGGGAATTCACTTCTAATGAATTCAAAAATTATTGCACAGACAATGGGATAAGAAGACATCTTACAAATTTCTACACTCCTCAACAAAATGGAGTCATACAAAGAATGAATCACACCTTTTTAGGAATAGCAATATCCATGTTAAGCTTTAAAAAGTTAAGTTCTACATATTGGGCAGAAGTAATCCATACAACTATCTAGTTAAGGAACAGATCTCCAACTGCTTATTTGGACAGAAACACACCTTATGAAGCATGGTCTGGTTTCAAACCTTGAGTTAAACAAATCCAAGTTTTTGGATCAGTATGTTATGCCTTAGTTCCAAAAGAAAAACGAACTAAGCTTGACTCAAGAAGCTTGAAAAGCACAATGATTGGGTATTTTGATGAGAATAAAGGGTACCGACTTTTTCCCAATGGAAAATTTATTGTGAGCAGGGATGTATTTTTTGATGAAACCGAAAGTAAGAGTGTTGAAGAAATAGAAAGTCTTCTTCAAAAGTTAGAAACTAAAGGCAATCAAAGAAAAGGAAAAATGCAATGTCAACAAAATTCACCTAATTGTTATGAACTTGATTTTCCTTCATCTGAAGATGACACATCCAGTCCATTTAATTCGACAAGATCATTTGGGTATTCCAATAGTTCATCAGATTCTCCTAGCAATGGTAGCTCATCTGACAATGATTCCCTACCTCCAGAATCTTCAACTGATCGATGAACATCAGTTTACATTAATCCAATTTACAATAATGGAAATTTAGATCCCCAAACAAGTGAACATCAACTACCTGAATGGGAAGTTCAAATTTTGAAATATGTTAGGCCTGATGAGAAGAATAAAACAAGAACCAGGGGATCACACAACAATGAAGGAAATTTTTCCTTGGTAGCAAATGATTTTACTGAAACTTCCACATACAAAGAAGCAGTAAAACATAAAGAATGGAAACATGCTATGGTTGAAGAGTATCAAGCAGTAATTGATAACAACACTTGGAAACTTGTTGATTGTCCCACAGGTGTTAAACCCATCAGATGCAAATGGGTTTATAGAATTAGATACAACCAACATGGAAAAATTGACAAGTATAAGGCATGACCTGTGGCTAAAGGTTTTGCATAGTAATAAGGCATTGACTATGAGGAAACTTTTTCTCCTATAGCTAAATGGAATACCATCTGATTAACACTTGCATTGGCTGCTCAGAAAGGTTGGAAAGTTCATCAAATGGATGTAAAAAGTTATTTTCTCAATGGAGACTTATAGGAAGATGTATATATGCAATAACCACCAGGTTTTGAAATTACAGGGAAGGAACATAAAGTCTACAAATTAATTAAGTCTTTATATGGGTTAAAGCAAGCTCCCCGAGATTGGTATACCAAAATGGATGAATACCTTAGAAAGGTTGGCTTTCAACGAATTGAATCTGATGATATTTTTTGTATCCATCAACAGGGTCCATATCTGGTGATTCTTATTGTTTATGTACATGATTTTATCATTATAGGAAACAATGATGATCATATTGCATAGGTGAAAAAGGAGTTAAATGCAGGTTTTGAGATGACAGATTTGGGACTACTTCACTACTATCTTCGAATTGAAGTATTCCAATGTCCACATCATATTTTCATTTCTTAGAGTAAGTATGCAACATAAATTCTTTAGCGGTTTGGCATGCAAGATTGCAAATCATCTCTTACCACTATGGAACAAAACTTGAAACTTTCAAAATTTCAAGGGGGGGAAATGGCAGACAACACTATATATAGACAGTTGATTGGTAGATTGATTTATTTGACAAAGACTCGACCAGATCTATATTATGTAGCCAATATTCATTCATGCTTTATGCAACAACCAAGGGACAACCACTGGAATGAAGCTAAAAGAGTTCTTCGATATATCCAAGGAGCAAAAGATTTTGGTCTTCTATACAAAAAGACTAAAAATTTTGTACTTGGTGGATTTTTAAATGCTGACTTTACCGAAAGTATTGATGATCAAGTATCAACATCAGGTTATTTAATGAACATGAGTTCAACAACAATGTCTTGTAATTGTAAGAAACAATCTATAGTGGCCACTTCTACAATAAAAAATTAATACATCTCAGCATGGGAAGCAACATGTGAAATTGTCTGGTTATGTAGAGTTTTGCAGGACTTGAGCATTTCTCAAATAGAAGCTACATCATTATTCATTGACATCCATTCATCCATTAAGATTTCCAAGAATCTAGTTTTTCATTCAAAGAAAAGGCATGTGGACACCACTTATCATCACATCAGATCACTAATTACAAAGAATGTCATCAAGACAACTTATTGTCCTTCAGAAGATCAGATCTCCGACATTTTCACGAAACCTCTTGGCAGAATAAAATTTACTAAGTTCAGGGATGAACTTGGTATCTATTGTAATGTATCTTTGGATCATAGGGGGGAATGTTAGATAATCCAAAATACAAATATCATAGTTTAATAAGTTAGAATAAAATTATTATTAATTTAGGATATTAAATTAATAATCTAGAATATTTTGGAGACATTTAGAAATAAAGTAATTTTGTAAAAGATATGACTCTAGAAAGGTGTCTTATCTTAGGCTCTAAATTAGGAGTATAGTTAGAAGATTTTTAAGATAGAATTTATCATAAATGGACACTTGTTTATTTAATAAGTGATCCATAACTAGAGTTTGTTAGGACATTTATCTTATATATAGTTCATTTCAAGAGTGTTGAGTTGTTCGAGTGTAAACTCTTGCAAATTATCATATGCAATTTATTTTCCTATTTAATAAAAGTGTGTGTCTGAGGACACTTCCCCCATTAGAAAATTCATATTCTTCCTTATGTTTCTCTTTAGCTCTTGGGTCAATGGAGTTTTCAATAGATTCCATGCCCTGAAGATTCAAAATTCTTCCTTTCATTATAGGATCATGGATGTATATGGACAACCAAGGATACCTTAAGGATTATTTTTGAAGAAGACTTATTCTAGACTAAAACTAAATACATGTTTCTTATCATGGATGCTACCTTCAATTGGAACATGTAAAGATACTTCATAATCCTCAATTTATCATATCATTTAGGATTATCTCCCTCCTAATCCTTGCTTCATGCATGAATGCATTCTCTTCTTTGGAATTATATAATCAACTCCCTCCATCTAAGAGAGTCCACACTTTCGTCTGCATCCTTATTTCCTTCTGCAAAGTATCACAAGGCTTTTTCTAATTTCTTCTTGATTGTTGACTTCTTTCTGTATTGACCTCTTCTGGTTTTCTTCAAGTTTGATTTTGATTTCAGATTATCTTGCAGTTGTTACTTACGTAATAGCTTCCACGGGAATTGTTACCAATGATTGTCAATGTACTTCATATTTTCATGTGTAGTTCTTGGCTTGTAGTCATCGTGATATCAATCCTTATCTTGTATTGTTTCACTTGAACATATTATCTTCTAAGAAATAGATATGCAAGATATGTATAGAAACTATGTAAACATGGTATGTACAAGAACTATGAAGAATATTGTTACCTTGTCTTAGAAGAAGAAGCTTGTTTTATCCTGCTTGGCCTTCTTTGAGGGTTCCCTTTATTTGGAAACTGATGCTTCGTGTGTTTACTTCCTTTTATTTAACTTAGGACAATGATTATTGTCGTGACCATATTTTTTATAGTTGAAGCATTGTATTTTTGACATATCTTTCTCTTGATTTGGTTTCTTCCTTGAGTCAAAATTCTTCTTATTCCTGAAATTCTTGAACTTTGTTGTGTAGGCTTGATCATCATATTTCCTTTAGAATTTATGTTTTTCACTAATCCTTGATTCTTCTTATGCACAACAAGTCCAAAGTTCTTCAAATGTGGGATACTCCTTTCTTGTGTTCATGCTTGCAGAAAATGCATCCCATGTCTTGGGAAGACCATTGAGTACTATATTTACCAGTTCCTTATCTGAAATGATTTCTTCAATAGCTTGTAGTTGATCTTTTAATTGAGATACTGTCACAATGTATGATGTTATGTTGTCATAATCATTCATTTTCTTGGCATATAGCTCATTCTTCAGACTCATTACTTGTCGAATGCTTTTGACTAAGAAGAGGTTAATTAGGGCACCGTACATATTCTTAGATGAGGCAAGCTGAGATATGTAGGGTATCAAGTGGTATTTTACATATTACACTATGATACTCATGGAATTGATGTCACTATCTTTGAACTTCTCCATAATTGCAACGTTCTGAGGTTCCTTCTCTTTTCCTTCTTCAAACTGTGGTTTCACGATCTTTCCTTTCATGATATCCAATACTTTACTCTTGGAAAGGATGAGTTCAATCCTTATCTTCCATTATATGAGGTTAGAATCCCCTTCTAGATTTTTTTATTACTTCATGGAGTAAATCATGACTGCTTTGACTTGGTCAACCTTTGAATTTGACTTGGTCAACCTTTTACTTTTACCAAAAACTCAAACTTGTTGTCTTGTATTTTTTAGAGTACTAGGAGATGCGTTGGGCTAGGGAACAGTAGGATATCCATGAATTACATCAATGTCTTCACTTAAGGTGCCTCAACAAGAGGGTTAGGATTTCATTGCTGGAACAAAAACTTTGACTGCAACTGCAACTGTAACTGAGAAAATCCTCCCAATCTATATTCCAACGATTAGATTGTTCGAAGATAGTGTGGGCCCATAACCTATTATAAATAATAGGTGTGGTCATTTAACCATAGACAATATAGCAATATTGTCACCCAACCATAGGCCGAAGCCACCCCCGATGACCTT
This sequence comes from Picea engelmannii, assembly GCA_009831015.1. Taxonomy (NCBI): domain Eukaryota; kingdom Viridiplantae; phylum Streptophyta; class Pinopsida; order Pinales; family Pinaceae; genus Picea; species Picea engelmannii. Next base: position 20,864 of record ML802322.1, read on the forward strand.
AACCTTGACAGATAATAATTCTAGAAGAAAACCCTAGGCCTAATAGCCAATCAATGTAGTGTACCTCTCTCTAGAGCTACCACACAAGGCAGAAATTCCAAACAATAACCAATAGAAATTCCAAGCCTAAATCGAGAATATAGGTTGCAGTAGCTGCAACTGCAGCTACTCTCCATACTTGCGGACTTGCTCAGTTTCTGCAGTGCACACTCTTACATTTCTACAGTTTCAAGCTATCTATATCAAATGAGATTTGGCATCCTATATTTATACTTCTTATGCTTAGCTTTCTAGGCTGACTTCTCATTCTGGGGGATAAAAACTCAATATTAAATATTTATTTTTTTCGACTTGTCTTCTACGGTTATGTCCAAAGCTTTAGGGTTTCTTCTTTCTTCCCATAATATTCTATTCATGTCAGGGTTACACGTGGAGGTTAATACCTCCCGCAACTACCATAATATCAACAAAAGGTGCATAAAAAAGGGATAAATTGTCAAGATTCAATTGACTATAAATTTCTATTGAGTGTTCACAATTGAGAAATAAAGTATTCATTGGAAATATATTAGATATGATAATATATATATCCTCTCACAAATTATTTTTGAGCCAGAGGATCCTCAAGGACTTAGAAGGAATATGATTGATGGACTTTAAGGACACCATTGAGTAGAATGGGAATTTCAGGAAGCCATAACATTTGGCTCATAAACTATATTAAACCATGAGTATGGTAATTGGAAAGGTAATCCAGAGGAAAACTTGGAAAAATATACAATTTCTCTAGGGGACCATTGGGTTTCTCCACAAAGTTGA
>ML802322.1:24432-40872 GCA_009831015.1 Picea engelmannii
TTTCCCAAATTTTCCCCCACCATTTCTGGCAAGTACCTCTTTATTTTTATGCAAGCTTGAAGAGGATCACATATGCTTGTTGATATAAGCTCATCCTTCGGACAAGTCCCTCGGAGTATTTTTAACGAACCCTAGGAAGGAGTAGTTCGGTCCCATCACAGGTCTCTCAATGTTTGTTTAACGAGTCCAGAGATAGTAAACTCGAAGGTTTTTCAAGATTATAGAGTTTGGAAAAACACTTAAAAGAGAACTCTCTCAGTTCCTTTTTCGTACAACAGTCCAACGAGATCGAAAAAGGGTTAAACTATCGCTCGAAGGATGCATACTTCAAATACTTTAACGATCATGAAAATAGCAAGATCGCTCGGCAATCTTTTCATATTTAGAGAGTCTGAAAAGATCTTAAAGTTAACTCCAGGGGGGTTCCTTTTTCGTGTAACCATAGTGAGCCCAAAAAAGAGATAAAACAATGCTCGATCACGTTCTTATGTTTTTTTTACAAGCGCAAGAACGGATAAAAAGAGCTTCGAGGTTGGATGTCAAAATCATAACAAACAACAAAAATCACCTCACACCAAGTAAAAATGTTGTCCATAACCATCCATACTTCTCACCTGCAAGTCATTTTCACTCATTTCCTCATTAGTGATTAGGGTTAAATAGTAAATAATCATAAAAACCCACTTTTGATATAGTAAAAAGTAATAAAATGAACAAATAACAAAAATTACCATACCATTTTCACATTTTACCATTTGAGTGCCAAAAAAACCCTCATTTACCCTCTATCTTCAACGTCGAATTCTAGGAGCTACGCGAGACCATTTGACATGTCGTCAGTGATATTTTGGTAAGTGCCTCATCCCTTATCTTTTCATGGTTCAAAATTATATTTTCATTGGTTAAAAGTCAAGTTTTAAGTCAAATTTTTGAACCCTATTCACATGGGAGCATTCTCGCAGGTGGCCCATACGGGACCTGCGAGAATGACCCATTCTCACAGGTGGGCCATGGGCCACCTATGAGAATTTTTCACTGTACGAAGCAGGCCACCTGCGAACAGCACAAAATCCAAAAAATTTTGTAACGTTTAGCCAATTGGAAGATTTTTATCTCATGAATAAAATCACTGACCATGTTTGTGTGTTTTTCATGCAGTTTACTAGCCACAATCATGGTGTTAGAGTGGCAGGAACAAGATCAAAAGGAGGACAATGCTAATTCCAAAAACCATCCTCCAACCATAGCTGCACTAAGAGACTGTGGTCTCTTAAAGTATTTTCGCGTCCCGGGCATGAGAGCCCAAGTTCGATTATTGGAACAAGTGTTCATCGTGGGAGATCATACCTTGAGTATTGACATTGAGGATATCTATTTCTTGACTGGACTATCCAGGCGAGGATCCTATGTTAGTTTTTCTGGTAGCATAGCAGGGGGTCTAAAAATGAGTGAGTATTGTAACCAGTATTGCGTGCCTGAGGCTGAACGATAGAAAGGAAAAGTGACAATTTGGGGAGTGACTGATTTGACTCTCTGCACCATTCTCTTTACCATTGCTCGGATGGTGGGAAGTGTTGCTCCACATATGTCTCTGCAAAGCTATTTCTAGTATGCCATCGGGTGTACTGAGCCCTGGGTATTCAATTGGGCCAACGCAGTATTACACAATGTTAAGAAACAGTTGACTAAGTGCAGGCGAGGAGGTCTGAAGCAGTTTGGTTATAGGTCTCTTTTGGTGTCCTTCTTCTTGGAGAGAGTCCTGGTATTCTGTCTATAGGCCGAGTGGGATCTTCCTAGTCCCAGAGATCCGAGGATGTTACGGTGGTGTCGGCTCATGGCCCGACATGTGCCAGGTCCTATTGTCAAATATGACAATGTTGTCTTTGACTGGTTGCAGACTCAGATGCTGATGGTAGACGACTATGCCTATGCTGGGATGGACTTCAGAGGAGATCCGGATCTTGCACTTCTTGAAGATGCACAGTGGGGAGACCTCGGTAAGAAGTACACAAATTTTTTGAGTTTTTAAATGTTTTTGGATTTTTAACCATATTTAAATGTTTTTGTTTTTATAGATTTACCCGAAGACTAACATCAAATATTTGCTGATAACACAGACGTTGGACCATATCGACCTTCTGGCAGTTCTCCAATCTAGAAATGAGGAGAGGCAGCAGTAGCAGTTCCACAGTATGTCGAGGATTATCTGACAGTGGAGTAGAACTTAGAGGGTCTGATGTTAGACGTTCCAGATATGACTCTGGAGGAGATTCCATGACGCGATCAGCGTCACACTGTGGGAGTCTCTGCCTCTATGGGTCGTCTACTCCGCAGAGTTGCTAGGACATTAGTGTGCTATCGTGAACATCATCCTTGATGTCATTATGTAGAAGCTATGAGCTTCAATTTTGATATTTTAGTCTTCAGACACATTTTGTAAAAACAAACTTTGATCGTTATATATATATACATGGCTTCTACTGACTTACTTTACATTGCGTACATTTTAATGTGTTTGATTTATAAGTGATTTAAATGCCTGTCCAATACATAATTAGCTAAAGCATCTGTCAATGTATTAAGACATCTAGGAATGTGTTGATATTCAATGTGATCAAAATGTCATTCCAAGAGGCGAATCCGCAAATACACCCTTAATAAAGTAGGACTTCAGATAGAATATACATTACTGAGCTGTAGTACTACCAGCTGCGAGTCAAGTCACACAACCAAATGACGAATTCCAAGAGAGATAACATCCACCAATAATTCAACAACGGCGCTATACTCTGCGATGTTGTTGGTTGCTCGGCCAAGACATATACCTCATAGAGATATGAGTTCGTTTGTCGGGGCATAGATTGCCCATGCGGTAGAAGCTAATTTCCGAGTACTACGGCTAGCTCCATCAATGAAGCCAATATAAGGTAGCGAATACTCCGACATCTGGCAATCAAACACAACATCACGTAAGGGTAGACACCAGATAACGTCAAAATCAAAACTACAGTAACACACACACGCAGTATGATACATAAAATACAAGTACTCATGCAAAAATAACTTATGCATAGTACTTATTTAAGTACAACCCATTCATGGGTCCACTCAAAGGTACACCATCATAATCCACCAGTTCATATGTTCCTTTTTCCAAAAAATTGCTAACAATGTAAGGCCCACGCCACATTGGTTCGAATTTCCCAGCTCCTAAGACATCTTTATCTTGTTCATAAAGAAGAACAAGATCTCCTTCAGAGAAGACACAAGGTTTGACATGCTTGGCATACTGTGCCTTAACACGTTTCTTTTGGGCTTCTATTACAAGAGTAGCGTCACAACGAGTCTCGTCTAATCGCATCAGATACAACAAACGTTCCTCTTCGGTAGAAGTATTAGGAAAGAGCTCTACAGCTAGCTTCAAAGATGGTATTTCACATTCTATTGGCAGAATGGCTTCCATGCCATAAACTAATCGAAAAAGTGTAAATCCTGTGGCAGATTTAACAGATGTCCGATATGCCCACAATGTCGAAAATAACATTGTGTGCCGGCTAGTTTTATGTATTCCTATCATTCGTCGAATTATAGTTATGAGAACCTTATTGATGGCTTCGACCTGGCCATTGGCTTGTGGATAATAGGGTTTTGAGCTATCATGACGAAGGCCCAACTTCTCTGTAAGTTCAGACATCATATAATTCCTAAAATGACTACCGTGATCAGTAACGATAGCCTAAGGAACACCAAAATGAGTGATGACATGGTTGAATAGAAATAATGTTACAGTCTTCCCAGTATTATCAAATGTCGGCATCACCTCGGCCCACTTAGTAAAATAATCAACAGCTACAATAATGTAACCATGCCCCCCGGCCGAGTGAGGGTGACATGTCATGAAATCAATGCCCCATTTAGCAAAAGGACCAACTGAGACTACAGGATGAAGGGGAGTAGGATGCGACTGAATCTTCTGATTGTAGGTCTGGCATGCATGACACTTCTGAACACCAGTAATGCAGTCCTTGAACAAGGAAGGCCAAAAGTAACCTGCACGTAAGATTTTCTGGGCAGTAGCATACCCAGACATATGACCACCACATGATCCTGAATGGCAGTCATTCAAAGCTTTCTCAGCTTCTTCAAAATTCAAACAACGCCGAAAGACAGAGTCAATGCCTCGATGGTAAAGAGTAGACAAAGCAGGCTGGAAAGTTTGAGTTTAGAGATATATAATGATATATTCATACCAAATATCATCGATACTGATAAGGAAAAGTGACTCGTCAGGTAACGAATCGACTGCTACTTTTTCCGTGGCAGTGTGGGGAAAATCACAAATTAACTCACCGAAAACCAAGGATTTCTTCGACGTGGCACGATCGAATTCCAAATCAAACTCCTGGAGAATGAAAATCCACTTGGATTACTTGCCCCCCAGCAATTGACGTGTCAATATATGTTTCATGGGGTTACAATGTGAAATCACTATAGTTTTCCTGGAGAGAATATAATGACGAAAATGTTGAACTGCTTGAACAACAGCCAAAGCCAGCTTCTCAACATGTTGGTACTTGATTTCCGTGGATGATAAACTTCTACTCAAGTAATATATAACATGTTCATCGCGGTTATCATCCTCCTGAACGAGGACCATGCCGATAGTATACTCGGAAGTATCTAGATAAAGAAAGTAATCTCGACTATAATCCGGAGGGAAAAGAAGAGGAGCTTTCGTGAGGGACAATTTTAAATCTTTAAAAGCGTTGTTAGCAACCTTATCCCAGACAAACTCTGAACCTTTCTTTAGAAGACGTGTGAAACCACGAGTAATCTTGGCGTAATTCGGAATGAAACGACGAAGAAAGTTTTCTTTCCCCTGCAAACTTTGTAACTGACATAATGAAGAAGGAGGAGGGAGATTAAGAATCACCTCAACCTTAATAGGATCTATCCAGATCCCCTGACATGAAACAATGAACCAGAGAAGACGGTCAGACTCTATGCAAAAGACACACTTATGAGGGTTTAGACGAATTCGATAGAACCGACAACGAACAAAAATTGCTCGGAGATGATCAGGGTGATCGAATCAGCGTAAAGAATGAGCTGGCAAATCGTCCAAATAAGGTTGAACGATATGCTTTATGTCATGAAATGCATAAGACATAGCACGCTGAAAAGTAGGACCTGCATTCTTAAGACCGAATGGAAGTTTTATGTAGGCGAAAGTACCCCAAGGACAAATAAAAGTAGTTTTATGTTGGTCCTCAGGAGCGATGTTAATTTGATTATAGCCGGAGAATCCATCCATGACCGAGAAGATTTCACTGTCGGCACAGTCATCGACGATCTGGTCGACAAAAGGGGTTGGAAAGTTTTCCTTTGGACAGGCTTTGTTAATATCCCGATAATCAACACAAACACCTATACTACCACATTTATTTTCAATCGGTACGGGGTTAGAAACCCATTCTGTCAAAGCCACGGGATAAATAAAACCAGCTTTAAGAAGTTTTTCAACTTCGAGTTTAATGGCTGTCTCTTTACGTGGATGGACAGAACGGAGGCGATGTCATACTGGTTTAGCTCCAGGGTACGTATTGATCTCGTGCACGAAAATAGCAGGGTCGATACCCGGCATCTCTTCGTAACTTCAGGAAAAGATATCACGAAATTCTTTGAACAACGCAGTATAGGTGACAATTTCCTCTAGAGAACATGAAGCTCCAATGTGAACATTTTGAACTATCCCAGGTTTAACTAAAATATCAATGGGTATTGTGGGAGAGATATTGTTGAGGTTCCCTTCTGCAAACACATCACGTGTAGATCCAGGAACGGTCGTGATGACAACAACGGTCGACGGAGTCGAAATCCGCTGGTAATTCTTGAGAGTATGTTGTTCCAGAAACAGTATGGAATGATGATTCCCATCGTCCCAAGGTGTCTCGGCCATGATAGACATGATCATCTCGTCAGTGGGAAAGATGACATGGAAAGAATCGAGAGACAGCTCCTCAAGAGAAGGTGTAGAAGGTGTTGCCGATTAAATCGCGTGATAAGCAGACTCAATCGGACTTAACGGCATAACGTCGCCAAAACGAGGATGATCTCCTGGATCAGGGACTATCCAAGGGTCAAAATACACTGGAAGTTCATAAGGAACGACGGATATCATATTAATCAAAGCAAATGACGGGCGTAGAATATCGGGTGGTGGTGGTATGGGAAAAGTACCCATTAACGAAGAGTCTTTTAAAAGACCGACTCCAACATTCTCGTAACCCGGTGGGGTTTTAGCTATAAACGACACGTTTCCAGTGCAAGTATCGGAATTAAAGAAGGCAAGTTGATCAACTGTAACAATATTTCCTTGATGGGAAAAACGGACTACACGGAACAGTGTTGATACAACAGCTCGCATAGAATCTACCCAGCTACGACCAAGAAGAATATTATAATCTAGGGGAGCATCGAAAACTTCCACTTCAACTTGGACTATCTTACCTTCAAGAGTAACCGACAACGACGGAAGAACACCGTAAGGCCTAAAACCTAAGCCATTAAAGGCTTTCAAAGTATTTTGTGATTCAGTTAACGGAGGAGAGCCAATGGCTTTCCAACAAGTAAGAGACATTACACATGTAGAGGCACCCTCATCAATAACCGTTCGACAGATGCTCTTGTCGGAGACAATAACTTGTATCTGAAAAGAAATTTGTGGGGGTAACCTTGGAACATGTTCTTCCAAGTCAAAGACTATCAAATTCGTATCTATAGGATCAATTCCACCTATGGATTTCAACAGAGCCCTTGATTGCGCAGGAGAAGACTGAAGGACTTTAAGGGAAGACATCGCTGAAGGTGCTTGGGCAAGATCTTCAACAATGCTATAGTTTTGGGCAGCACGAGCATGAGGATTGAATGTCGATTTCTTAATGACACCTTTTGGGGGTCGGAGGACTGTATCAAAGCTCGATCTTTCGAGCTGAAGAGGACCGTTCATAGCTAGATTTGACAGAGAGAGTTGTACCAAATCAAAAGGTAAATCGTTAACCTTCTCCTTAGAAGGAGAATAGTCTTTGGCTCTAGTTGCGATGGCAATGTCATTGTTCTTAGAATCACTGGTGCACATCAAAACATATTATGTTGTAGACGTAGAAGGTTGGTCATGAATGACCAAAGAGGCCTGTTGCTGAGACGGGAAGGGTTGGGACAAGACTGCCGGCATAGAGGGTTTAGGCGTTCCTTGAAGAAACTTATTAACCTCGGCATGTCTAGGACAATCCTTTGTGTAGTGATCGTCACCACAGATAAGGAAAGGATAACGTGGTTTGTGCTTATCCCGATTGTCAATACGAGGGGTTTTAGTTTGCTCATTTTGATTATTATTTTTACTCTCCTTATTCTTGCCTCTCCCTTTCTTTGATTTATTTTTACCGGTCGTTGTAGATTGAACAACGTTCACTTCAGAAGTTTTACCGGCGGGAGGAGCAGGAGACAGATCATTTTGAACATTAGAAGAATTGGATTTAGGGGTTGTACTTGAAACCGAATGTGAGTGGGTATGAGCAGTACCAATCACCCCATCAGCTGCATGCGAGGCAGCTGGAGCAGTTGAAGTGCTAGAAGTGCTAGGACAAGGCAAATTAGGTAATAAGTCATAAAGAGTTCCCGTTTGTGAATAAACGAGATCAAGATACTGAGCACGACTTATAGCCTGCTCTTCTATAACAACACCGCCCATAGCAATGTCTTTACCGATTTTGTTCAAAAAAGATTTTGTAAACCATTCTGCTAGTAACTGATCGAGAAGCTCAAGTTTAAATGAGACATTGCCTCCTTCACCACTCATGAATATGATCAGATATATGAGTGCTTGAAATTTGTTTGAATGGAGTTAAAATCTCTGTCCCAGTATCGTAACGGATCGGTAACTTGTAGTGTGTGAGAAAATCCATAGCTAGGGTGTTGAAATCAGAAAAGAAACCTCGTGGTAATTCAATATACCACTTTGCAGTCGAACCGGTAAGGGTTCATTGAAAAAGATGTAGATGAATGGAGTCGTCCATCAGCGAGTTGGACGAACACCACAAATGAAAAGTCATGACATGATTATTTGGGTCCTCTCCCGCCTTGCCATTGAATTTCGGAATATCCGATGGAAGCTTAGCAGGGATAACAGGCCATTGGGGAGAGTGACGAATAGGATCATTAAGGATCCTAGACAAGTCTGGCAAATCCAAGGTGGAAAGAAAAGGAAACTGTCGGTTTACTTGCGGATACTGGTGGCTTTGGGGTGGAAGCCCTGTCGACAATCCAGTAGGACCGTAAGTGGACTGTCCATAAAGGGCAGTCCCTTGCTGATTCGGTGGTGGCTGGATAGGATAGTAACCCCAAGGATTATGACCTTGAGTTTGAGTAGGGACCTAAGGTTGAGTAGTCTGACTCGAACCCCAAATAGGATTAGTTACACCTGAATACGGTTGGCCTACAGGAGGGACAATGGTTTGCCCCCCAGCATTTTGAGGAAAGTTTTGTAAAAGTTGATTCCAATACTGGGCCAACTGAGAAGGTATATTTTGCCCAAAAGGGGAGGTTGGTCCTCCTACCGTAGGTATAGTTCCACCCAAAAGTTGTGTGCCAATTGTAGGTTGCGTGGTGACTGTGTTGTGTCTGGGAAAAGGAAAAGGAAAAGGAACCGTACCACCCTGTCCACCCACGGGAACCTGCAAGTTGGGTGCAACAGTCGAAATAGTGCCACTAGGATTAGAATTGCCAGTAGGAAACTGAGGAATGTCAGAATGAAACTGGGAATAGGATGCCCAGGAAAAGGAGGACCACCTCGAGAATCGGCTGGGGTTTGCGGAGGTGTTGGATGGGAAACATTCAACAAAGGATTCAACGCATGGTAACCAGGGGGTAAATTTGGATTAGCCTCAGGCATTCGCTAGGTATTGATAGAAGGAAGAGTAGTTGCAGTAATTCTGGTTTGGACACTCGTAGTATCCGCAAGATGGGCCATCTCGGGAGGAAGAACAAAATGATAAGTAGTAGTCTCGGGTGTAGTCTCTGTCTCAGGAGACACAGGAGGCTTGATTTCGTAAACAGGGGATGACTCTGTACCGAAAAGAACTCGACGAAAATTACCAGACCAAAAAGGATCTTGGCCTACTACACCGTGAGAAGGCCCAACAGTTGATTCAGAATATGTAACAGCGGTTTCTTCAGAAGGATTTACTCGTCCGACAGGTCGTTCACCACGACGAATGTGATAGTCCTCTATAGTATTGGTAATTCGAAAATCACCTAGAGGATCAGTGCGTTCTACCTCTGGAGGTGGTGTAGAAATGTCTTGGACTTCACTTATGTCCATGTGTGGTAGAGTAACAAGGGGGATTTCACCCTGACGAGGAGAGTCCTCCGGGGTACCCTCAGGTGTTGTTGTATGCAATGGTTGTGAAGCTTCCGGATGTTCTGGGGATAAACCTTTCATCCTACGTGAACGTCGTGGGGGAGCAATTGTAAACAAGTAACAAACTCCACAACAAAAATCCTATGGTCAACTTCGAGAAACCAACAGCACACACTAGTAAACAAAATCTAGAATCAATCACCAAGCGATCAATACCTTCTAATATCAAAGCCACTAGTTGGTGATGAAATCCAACGTCGCAACAACGAGATAAGAAGGGGCGGGGCTAAGGTGGAAAAGTTACGTTGACGACCTTCTTAACAGACTTACGCCCTGGTGAAAGCTCCCACACATAATCATGGGTATACCCTCCAAGGAGCCCGAGTGAGTTTGATCAACGTCAATTCCAGGTGCCGTGAAGACTTTCCCCTCCACAGTCACCTTGGGTAAGAACCTAGAGAGATAGGCCACTAAGGTCACCACAAACAACAGTACAGCCTGGGGGAACAGTTGTCAGTTTGATCCACACGCAAGGGCAGGGTATCAAACCCGAAACCAACTCAAAGGCTTCCACTCATAATTGTGGGTATACCTCAGAGTGATCCCCGTAATACGTTCAATCTCTACACCGATGTCAACAAAGCAGGGTTAGTAACTCTGCCAACACCAATGTGACCTAGTGTTTGACCCTTGTGTTAGAAGGGCATCCCAGGACAATATGTTGTCAATGGAATTTAACACTCCCTAACTCAAGATGTTATTGTGTGTTTTTGAGCTTTTGGAGAGTGTATCTCTCTTCCTACTCCAAAGCACTAGCCTAGCTAAATGTTGGTGTAAAAGAGCCCTAGAAAAAGTTACTAGATCAATTTTAATATTACACAATGTTTTTTAAAAGTTGTTGTTTACTCAAAGGTAACGGAAGGGAAACTCATGATGTATGACTCTGACCCAAATAATGCAAGGATAATGATGAAATATAATCATTTTCATTCCATGAATCCTAGTTATGGGAGAGAGAGAACAGTTTCCAAATCAATCTCAATACTATAATGCAAATGCAATGCTCAATTTCCTTTTAGATGTCAATGCCAACAATCATATATCGATGAGCAATTTCTATATGCCTCTTTCAAATACTTCAATAAGCTCTAAAATTTGATTTTTCAATGTTTTCAAAATGACAAAAACAAAATCTTGAAAGAAAACTTGTTGTTCACTTTCCAAGAAGAACTCTAATTAATGAGAAAAGAAAACCAAATCATAAAGACCCAAACAAACAACCCAATCCAATACTTTCAATGAAAGTAAAAACAAAAAGAAAACCAATGAGTTCCTCAATGCAAATGAAAAATGTCCTTTCGAACCACCAAGCACATGAGAAACATAAAGCACTTGACTCTCTACCAATCATTGGTTCCCAGTCAATCGGACACACTCAACTCCAGAAGTCAGAGAGAAATAAAATGCCAAACAGAGCCAAGAAATGAAAGCCAAGCTACCAAGGGCAAGAAACACCTAGAAACCCTAAATTTGTTCCAGCAAACTACAACAAGAGATGCATAAGTCAATGACCCAATAAGCCAAAAAGACACAAATCAACTGTTCTGAGCAATTGAAAAAGTCAAAACTCAATTTCCAAAATTTTCAAAAATTTGCTCGTAGGCCAACAATGTTACACAGTGCGAGAAGATAGTGTTCTCGTAGGCCACTGTGGAGCAAGGTGCGAGGGGTTCGCACTGGACTCTATATGCAGGGTGCGAACCTGACTGGTTCTCGCAGGATGTCAATGAACATAGTGCGAGAAATCCTGAAGATAATGAAAAATTTGAAAATGCAAGCAAAATTCAAGTTGGCTTATAGAACCAGAAGGTATCTTAGAATATCGTGAGGACTCAGACACTGACAAAACAAGAGAAAAAAACAAGTAGTGAAAATGGCCACAAAAAATTCAAAAACCATAAAGAAAAAGGGAATAGTTCCCCAGCGGAGTCGCCAATTTTGTTATAGGATAAATCCGTGAGTGCAGACACAAACCGATCTCCCTAGATCCACCTGGATCTAGAACAAAACAGGACAAAATAATACACTTTCCCTAGATCTAGACTATTGAATGAACTAAGAGACGAGGATCATGGACATACCTTATGAATTCTTTCCTTATATCTCTGTTGTTCCAAGCTTCGCTCCAATGCTCTCGCACTATACAAATCACAACAGTACAAACCAATCGAAGTAAAGACAGATTAATATATTCAATGGCTAGTCTATACATATGATCAAGGAGTTATGTAATAAAGTGACATCATCTTTATGGGAAAGGGACATATTACTGTATTGAATTAATGGAAAGTGAAACTTACAACCTGAGCCTTGATGTCATAGGTCTCCTTTCGATGGATCCTAGCTCTAACACACACACTTGCTCATGCATGAAGAAAATCAACCACTTGTGATGACCTTGTTGTTGTCTCTAGCTGTTGTAGAATCAGTCCTCCATACAGTCTTGCACTAATTCTCTAATCAATCTCTTGCTAGCTTGCTGCTTATTCTTCTTAACCCTTTCCATGAGCAATCTCCTCAATATATAGGAGAAGATAGATTAGTTACTTGGATAGGAAATGATCCCAAGATATCTAGAATGCCAGCACCTGAATAACCATTCGAAGCCAACTCATGTTTCTATAAGATTCCCTTCTAGAAGGTTCGAGATTTTATCTTTTTCCTTCCTTTGGAACATGTTTTCACCCTGGCTATTAGGTACAGTGTGAACCCTTCGCACCCTAGCTTAATGCAGCCTGCGAGAATCAGGCATTCTCGCAGGCAGATATATAGGTAGCCTGCGAACATCCTTTAAAAGCATGATTTTTGGAAGAAGACAAATGTAACTTTTCTGAGGAAAGTGTTCTTAGTATAGAGCCTAATTTTCCATCATCATAACATCATCATGACATCATCACAATGACCAAAATTGTGGATAACACTAGTGGAAGCAGGGTACAAGAGAAAATGGATGGATGTAGCATTCCATTTGGAGTAGAGTGGCATTAATTCACCAATCAGTTCTTGGAGAACTCTTATGCTCCTCACAAGGCTAATAACATTATATTCACTTAATTTATTTATGGTATATCTTTTTCCATGCTTCTAAATACCTACACTACATTTTCAGACTCCATTTTTCTTCATGTAGGAGTCTCCTATAGAAACTGTACAGTTCTTGTATAACTATAGGGTTCCTGTAGAAACGTCATGTAGGTCTATTTTAGTTTCAAATTTTGACTTAGCTTAATATTATTTTCCTAAAACAATGAATAAAAAATAAAAGGACATCTAGATTGATATTGATCAAAGGGTTATCTTTCTTTATTCATGTATTAGTGTAACTTTACTTGCATTACATTTTTTTGTCATAGTTTAAGAGATTTACTTCTATTACAATTTTTGTATCATAGTTTATATTGTATTCATATTTTTTCTGTATTTTGACTTTCTTGATTCAATACTCTTTAATGCATGTATAATAAGTTATTTTCATGCAATCTATATTAGTTGTACTTTCAATTTCATGTGTTTCCTTCAAGCAATTAGTTCAGAGATGTTTTTTTTCACTTTATTTTCCTGCACATTTTTAGCCTTTGATCAATCTGAAAACTTTTCTATCGATTATTTCATACTACACATATAGTTCATAATACCTCTTAAATGTGTACTAACTCAGGTAGACAATTAAAGTAGGAAACCTGTGGTACAATAAATCATTACTGGTATTCCTTGGACCATCAGGTGTTAAAGTATTTTTTTGAGCCATGTCAAATAAAAATAATAATTCTCCTCACCTTTCAAAATAACAATATCGAGGTTGTCGGACTGCTAACAAGGTGCTAGGGTTACGGTTACTATTTCTCTGGTGCACTTAGCAACCCCTGATGGGGCTCAATGAATCCAAGAGAGGGAGAGTTGTGAGGCTCCTCCTATAGTGAAGCATCAGTGCATGGAAACAACAGAGGGGGTTCCAGGCTCGCAACATTTGAGCCTCCACCAGATCTTAACTCACAACTACTATTCAGGGTCACATTCAAGGAGAAAGATATGGATATTGATTTAGGGAAAAAACCAACATCAAAAATCACATCACGACCATGTATGTCTGGGAAATGGATTCCCCGGGCACCACAAGCCCTGAAATATATCATAATCACACCCAAGATCAAGGAACAGAACCAATACATGAGAGACTACACCTTGGTGGGCAAATTTTTAGGGCTTTGGCCCTCTGAACGTGAACTGGTAAAATGGATACATCAATGGTGGAAGCCCAAAGGACACTATGACCTACAAATGTCTTCCAAGGTATTCTTTACCATAATCATGCATAACTTAGAAGACATAAATCACATTTTTGATGGAGGGTTGTATTTCTTCAACTTGACGGGTCTCTTCTTAAGGTTTTTGACTGAGAAATTCATCCCTGAAATGGAGGACTTAGCACACACACCAGTATGAATAAGGCTATATTCCCTATAGTAGGAGTTTTGGCTAGAAGAGGTATTGACCGACATTGGAAACACCATTGGAGTATATTTCAAATCCTCGGAGGCAACGAAACAAAGAAGATACACCTCCTATGCACGCATTTGTGTTTTCCTGAACATTGTCAAGGCAGTCCAAGGATATATTTCTCTAGAATATCATGATGAGGAATGGATGAAAACCATTCACTATGAACACATTCCGTTCAGATGAAAAAAAAATCATGAGCATGGGCACCTCTTTAGGGACTACCCCCTCAATGCAACAAGAAAAGATGGTAACCCAGAATCCAACAAAAGAAAATATTGATTTATCCAGGTATCAAAAAGGAAAAAAAAAGGAGTACGAAGACTGGTAGCCCAAGAAAATAAAGATCCAACCTCAAGAAACCAATATGATATTCTGCAACAATATTCAAAGAACTTGGACGCCTTACAGGTTCTTCCTACAGAGAAAACACCTCAAAAAATAGAGAAAGGGAAAGTAGAGGAAGCCCAAGATCTGACCCTTACCACTTCCCCACCTATCTCCAACACTACAGTCGTGGAAAAATCATAAATCGAATACGGAGATGAAGAAATGGATTTAGATGAGAAATAATTAGCGAGTGTTGACCAAGAGCACCTTGAACATGCTTATTGGTACCAAAAACTCTATACCATACCCTAGACCAGCTGAGAAAAGTCCGCAAGCTCTTCCTTAACTCCTCAGTAAGATCCACTGCCATATCTAGTGCAGTATTGGGAATACAAGGAAATACAAAGAAAGAATAGTGCAAAACCGAGAAAGATGAAAAGAAAAGGGGACATAAATCAACCAGCAAGCTCATCCAAGAGATAGGGAACTTCATGGTTAACTCAGGTCATATCCATCTCATCTCTGACATCTTTCCCCCCCTCCCCTTCCCATCCTCATCATGAAGATTATATCTTGGAATATAATAGGACTCAATGGTTGTAGTAAGCAAAATCTACTACGAGATATGATCATAGGAGAGAAATGACATATAATGATGCTCCAAGAAACAAAATGTGCCACTGAAGATATGGACAAGATCCTCCCCTATTGTTGGAAACAAGGGAAGGGGATATACATGATGACCATGGGTACAACGGGGGGTCTATCTCTCCTTTGGATCCCAAACTTAGTCACTTTGGAAAAACATTTCACAACTAAATGGTCCATCTCGACAACCTACTGACTCATTGGCTCCAACAAACCTGACTATCTAACAAACATCTATGGACCAACCCTTTTTAGGGATAAGCAAGCCTTTATAAGGAATCTGGAGTACCTGGCTACCCTAACCAAGGGGAACAAATGGATATTGTGAGGGGATTTCAATATGATCCACAATCTGGATGAGAAAAGAGGGGGAACACGTCGCCCTGAAGTAGAGTCCGAGGATTTTCAGAAACTCATAGACAAATTAAACCTCATCGACACATAAAACTAAAATGGCATATTTACCTAGACAAATCGAAGAATCGGATCCCATCAAATAGCTTGTAGGTTGGACCAATTTTGTCTCTCGGACTCCCTCATGCTGCATGGCACACCTCTAGAAATGTGCATTCTCGATGTCCATGGGTCAAACCACTGGACTGTCCAACTGTGGTTGGAAATTCTTTCCACCCCATGCTGAAAACCCTTCATCCTAGAATAGTTCTAGATTAGTCACCCAGACTTTCAACAAAAATTCCACACCTGGTGGAGGGAGCCAGTGGTACCTTATGGTTCCAAGATGTATAGATTCCAGTAGAAACTTAAAAACTTCAAGTATAGGTTCAAGACATGGAAAAAACACACCTTCAACAACATATTTGAAGCCCAAAATAAAATAGTGGACCAAATGGGCATCGTACAAAGTCAAATCCATGAGCAGGGGATATCTGAGGACCTCAAACCTTAGGAAGAAGAAATAAGCCAAAATCATGAGGAAAGAAAATCCCAAGAATAGATCTTGTGGTGACAAAATTCATTCATCCAATGGCTCAAGGAGGGCGATAGAAAAACCAATTTCTTCCACAGGTCCACCATTCAAAGAAGACATTCCAATCGCATCACTCAGTTATTCTCAGACAATGGGCAAAACATCCACTCCCATGAGGATCTAGAGGAGGAGTTGGTCGCCTATTACAAAAACCCCTTAACGAAACCTTAGAAGTATAGATCTCAAACCATCACCAGGGTCAAGCATCACATACCCACTTTAATCATGGAAGAGAAGAATGTTTCCCTACTACGACCCATCACGCTCGAGGAAGTATATTAGGTGCTCCAAGACACTCCCAAAGTTAAAGCCTCAAGACCAGATGGATTTATTGTCGACTTCTTCCACCATTGCTAGAAAATGATCATAGAGGAGGTTTGGGATATCATTGAATACTCCCGCATCTTAGTCCAGGTCCTCCTACCCTTAATGCAATGTTCCTCACCCTGGTCCCCAAAGAAGAGCTCGTCAACCATCCAAATAAATTTAGACCAATCGC
>ML802322.1:54632-68608 GCA_009831015.1 Picea engelmannii
TTTCAGCAGTGGGGATTGGACTTCATTGGGGAAATTCATCCTCCCTCAAGTGGCCAGCATCGATGGATTTTGACAGCAACCGACTACTTCACTAAATGGATAGAAGTTGTCCCTACCAGAAGCACTTCCCACAAAGTAATCATTAGCTTCCTGGAAGACATCATAGCTAGGTTTGGCTGCCCTAGAAAAATTTTCACTGACAACGCTTCCCCATTTCGGTCTGAGCCTCTGATCAAATTTTGTGAACAATTTGGGATTTCACTGATTCACTCCACTCCCTACTATCCTCAGGGAAACGGACTGGCAGAGTCCTCTAATAAAAGCCTAATCAAGCTTATCAAAAAGATATTAGAGGATAATAAAAGGGCCTGGGACTCGAAGCTCAAATTTGCACTTTGGGTCGATCGAGTGACAACAAAGAAATCCCTGGGTCTCTCACCCTTCCAACTTGTTTATGGGATTGAGGCCATCTTCCCCACTCAGCTTGCCTTGCCTATGGAAAATCTCCTCCAAGACTATGAGGGGGAACCTAACCATGTGCTTAGAAGAATTCATCAGATGGTGGAGGTGCAGCAGATCAGAGAACAGGTCTTGGACAGAGCTTACAATCGTCAGCAGAAAATCAAGCAGGCTTTTGACAGGAAAAATAAGAAGAAAGAGTTTGAGCAAGGTGATCTGGTTCTCAAGTGGGATGCACCCAGGCAGGAAAAGGGAAAACACAGTAAATTTGATGCCCTCTGGTTCGGGCCTTTCAAGATCCTTGAGGTGTTTTCAAACAACACTTACAGGTTGAAGGATATGGAAGGCAATGAAGTTTTTAGTGGCCCTGTCAATGGGAATTTCTTGAAGAAATGTTTTCTGTGAGCCGCAACCAGCTCGTTTTGTTATGTTTTGTAAATATTGTTTTTGTTTTTGTTTTTTGTTTTTCAGACTAATAAATGACTCCGTAGCCAAATAGCAAAGGCACTAAGTCTGCAAAAGAGTTCTTATAGCATCACAGGGATGACTCTATCCCCCATGGAGCCAAATGTTAGCGATATTTCTCGTTAAGAGGGATAGAATGCAAAAGAAAGGGTTAAAAACCCACTTGTCCTAAGTTTTATGTGCAAATGTGTCCAAGTTAAACGAGAATCAGTTTTGGACGGTCCAGATCTGCGCGCCCGGATCAACGGTGCTTGTTGGATTTCGGACCCCCCTTGCCTTTCTACCTTTAAGCGGGGGGGGGTCCGGAATCACAGGTGCAACTCTCCGACGGTTCATATTAGCGCGCCCGGATCAACGGCGATGAAGACCATTCCGTACCCCCCTCTCCTTTCTACCTTTAAGCGGAGGGGGGGGGTTCGGAATTCCATATGAAACTTTCCGACGGCCACGATCGAGGTGCCCAGATCAACGACGCTTGTGCAGCCCCGCCCTTCTCAGCTGCCCGATGCCTAACCAGTGTGGGCCCTCCTCCCATCATCTCATCTTCCCTTCCACCTTTCCTCTACTGACGTGTGCCCTCCATCCACCTCCCCTCCTCGGTCCACATGGTTCTCTCTCCTCTCATCATCCACTCGTTGTTGGCTACGTGTCCCGTTCCTTTTCCACATCAACCGCTCACCCGAAGGCGAATTCATTTCTCTCGTCTTCCTCTCCTTCCACCTGACATCTTCCGCCATGAGTCTTCCTCCGTCATATTTCTCTCATTCCGTCACTCTTTCCACACCCTTACAACCCGACACCACCATTCCTGCCATGCGCCTCATCCTCCGCGCTGGCCTCCATGCCTGTCCCTCAAGCTATCCAGTGATTCCAGGTGGCAGCGTGAGAAGTCATCCATATCCCGAGGTGCTGAGTTGGCTGGGCCATTCTCAATCCCAAGAAGCAGTTATTGAAGTGGTTGGTGGTGGTTAGACATCGTCTTCGCCACAATGGGGACGTCTTGCAATGAATTAAAGTCACGTCGATTCGCCGATGTAACTGTCAGAAGATCTATCGCGTATGCCACAAGTTGCATGATTATTCAAAGATTGCGGCTGCAGAGTGTCAGAAGCCATGCAGACGCAAAGCTTTTAATGCATTTTCTTGGTTCCACTGTTGTTGTTGTTTTGAGTATATGAAGGAATTTTTTCCATTTTTGTATCTATCGATGGTAGAGCTAAGCTCCCGACTATAAAGTTTCAGCAAATACTCTAGTTTCCTAGTTATGCCTCTGTGTTTGAGACTTATTGGTTTATAACAAACAATTTTCCTTTTCTTTCCATCTGGTTTTGTCTTATGCCGGAGAGTTCGCAGTTGAAGGATTCATGCAAACTTAGCAATCTTTTTATGATAAAGGATTTGTTGTGACATTGTTGCGATTTCTGGTATCTGTGTTTGAATGTGAAAGGATTTTGTGTTCGAATTCATTCTTCTTTAGTCTGTTACAAACCGAATGTCTGTGACAGAACTTTGCACCCTTCTTGCGTAAGTCTTCCACCTACTCACCCTTTTACTACGACCCACTATTTGGAGTTTATCAAGACCTCACTCGTCCATGCATGCCTGGTTTGGTTTCTGAGTTGAGACGATATCATTCTGAGTTTCCTTCCATTTGATTTCCTTTAAACAAAACATGACAATAAACTGATGGGCGTCGGGCTCTGCTCCTGCAAGCAATCCAGGAGTGACCTCCGGCTCCAACACTATGTCAGCCTGACCGGTAGTAGATGTGGTGGGCTAAATATGAGTGAGTACTGCAATCAATACTGTGTACCCGAGGCTGAAAGGAAAAAAGGAAAAGTGGTTATCTGGGGGGTATAAGACTTGACTCTTCGTACTATCCTTTTCACTATATCTCAGATGGCTGGGAGTTCTTCTCCTCATATGGCATTACAAAGATACTTCCAGTATGCCATTGAGTGTACTAAGCCTCGAGTATTCAAGAGGGTGGATGCTGTGCTTCGCAGTATCAAAAAGAAATTGACCAAATGTAGGCTAGGTGACCTAAAGCAATTTGGGTATGGATATTTATTGGTGTCCTTATTCCTTGAGAGGGTCCCCATGTTTAGACTACAGGTTGAGTGGAACATACTGGGTCCTAGGGATCCAAGGATGCTGAGATGGTGTCGTCTCATGGCCCGGCCCGTAGTAGGACCGATCGTCAAGTACGATGATATTTTCTTTGACTGGCTTCAAACCCAAATGTTTATGGTTGATGACTACGCTTATGCCGGGTTGGATTTCCAAGGAGATCCAAAATTAGCACTGCCAGAAGATACTCAGTGGGGTGACCTTGGTAAGAAGTACACACATTTTCTCTTTTAAATGTTTTTGAATTTTTTATCATATTCAAATGTTTTTGTTTTATATATTCATTGAAAGACTAATATAAAAAATTTTGTTGATAACACAGATGTTGGACCGTATAGACATTCTAGAACTTCTCCTATCCAGAGGCTAGGAGAGGTAGCAACAACACCACAGTATGCTGAGGATTATCAGGTGGTGGAACAGAATTTAGAGGGCCTAACTGCAGACATTCCAGATATGACTCTGGAAGAGGTTCCACAACATGATCAACATCATACTGTAGGGGTATCAACATCTATGAGTCTATTGCTCCATAGGGTTTCTAGGACAGTCGTGTGTTACCGTGATTGTCATCCATGACGTCACTTTGTAGAATCTATAAGCTTCAATTTTTGACATTTTGGTCTTCGGACAAACTTTTGTAAAAACCTCTTTTGATCATTATATATATATAGACGACTTCTACTGGTTTACTTTATATTGTGTGAATTTTGTTGTGTATGACTTATAAAAGATTCAAATGTCTGTCCAATACATAATTAGCCAATGCATCTGTTAATGTATTTAGACATCTAGGAATATGTTGATATTCAATGTGATCAAAATAACGTTCCAAGAGGCAAATTCACAAATACACCCGTAACAAAGTAGGACATCGAATAGAGTAGATATTACTTAGCTGTAGTACTACAAGCTGCGAGTCAAGTCGCACGACCAAATGAAAAATTCCAAGTGAGATAGAATCAACCAATAATTCAATAACGATGCTATACTCTGCAATGTTGTTGGTCACACAGCCGAGGCACACACCTCGTAAAGATACAAGTTCGTTTGTTGGGGCATAGATTTCCCACACAGCGGACGCAAGGTTCCGAGTAATATGGCTAGCGCCATCAGCGAAGCCCATATAGGGTAGCGAAAACTCCGACATATGGAAATCAAACAAACTATAGTAACACACACAAAGTATGATACATAAAATACAAGTACTTGTGCACAAATAATTTATGCATAGTACTTCTTCGAGTACAACCCATTCCTGAGTTCACTCAAAGGGATACCATCGTAATCTACCAGCTCATATGCTCCTTTTTCCAAAACTTGGCGAACAATATAAGGACCTCGCCACATGGGTTCAAATTTCCCAGCTCCTAACAAATATCGATCATGTTCATAGAGAAGAACAAGATCACCTTCTAAGAAAATGTGAGGCTTGACATGCTTGTCATATTGGGCCTTGACACACTTCTTTTGGGATTCTATTACTAGGGTGGCATCACGTCGAGTTTCGTCTAATCGCATTAGATACAACAGATGTTCTTCTTCAGTAGAAGTGTTGGGTAGGAGTTTGAAAGCTAGATTCAGAGAGGGTATATCACATTCTATAGGAAAAATGGCTTCCACACCATAGACTAACCAAAAAGGCGTAAACCCAGTAGCGGACTTGATAGATGTCCGGTACGCCCACAATGTCGAAAACAACATTGTGTGCCAACATGTTTTATGAATCCCTATCATCCGTCGAAGCATAGTTATGAGAACTTTGTTGATCTCTTCGACCTGGCCATTATCTTGTGGATAATAGGGCGTTGAGTTATCATGACGAAGACCCAACTTCTCCGTAAGTTCAGACATAATAAAATTCCTAAATTGACTATCGTGATCAGTGATGATAGCTTGGGGAACAAAAAAATGAGCTATGACATGGTTAAAAAGAAACAAATCTGCATTCTTTCCAGTATTATCGAATGTCGGCATCACCTCGGCCCATTTCGTAAAGTAATCAATGGCTACAATGATGTAACCATGCCCCCCGGCTGAGTGAGGATGACATGTCATGAAATCAATGCCCCATTTCGCAAAAGGACCAACTGAAACCACAGGATGAAGAGGAGCAGGATGTGACCGAATTTTCTGATTGTAGGTCTGGCAGGCATGGCATTTCTGAACGACAGTAATGCAGTCATTAAACAAAGAAGGCCAAAAATACCCTGCACGTAAGATCTTGTGGGCAGTAGTATACCCAAACATATGACCACCACATGCTCTGGAATGGCATTCATTCAGATATTTCTCGGCTTCATCAAACGTCAGACAACGTTGAAAAAAAGAGTCAATTCCCCGATGGTAAAGAGTATCCCCGAGGATAATGTATTGACGAGCTTGATAGTGTATGCGACGTTGTTCTGTACTAGACAAAGCAGGCCGGAAAGTCTAGGTTTGGAGATAGTTAATGATATCCCCATACCAAAGATCGTCAGTGCTAATAAGGAAAAGAGATTCATCGGGTAATGAATCTACTGCTGCATTTTTCGTTGCTGAGTGAGGAAAATCGCATATCAACTCAGCAAAAACTAAGGATTTCTTGGACTTGGCGCGATCGAATTCCAAGTCAAACTCATGTAGTATGAAAATCCATTTGGAATATTTGCCCCCTAGTAATTAACGTGTCAAAATATGTTGCATAGGGATGCAATGAGAAATCACCGTAGTTTTCCGTGAGAGGATATAATGTCGGAAGCGTTGAATGGCTTGAAAAACAGCTAACGCCAGTTTTTCAACATGTTGATACTTGATTTCAGTGGGTCTGAGACTTCAACTCAAGTAGTAAACAACATGTTCATCGTGCACATCATCCTCTTGGACGAGAACCGTGCCAATAGTGTACTTCGAGGAAGCAAGATGAAGGAAATAATCATGACTGTAATTGGGAGGAAAGAGAAGTGGAGCGCCCGTGAGGTACAACTTCAAAGATTCAAAAGAACTGTTGGCAATGGTATCCCATATGAACTCTGAAGCTTTCTTTAGTAGCTGCATAAAACCATGAGTGATCTCGGCGTAATTTGGGATGAAACGATGAAGAAAGTTTTCTTTTCCCTGCAAACTTTGCAACTGGCGCAGTGTAGAAGGAGGAGGGAGATTAGGGATCACCTCAACCTTAATAGGATCCACCCAGATCCCTTGGTGCGAAACGATAAAACCTAGAAGATGGCTAGATTCTACACACAAAACACACTTATGAGGATTTAAACGTATACGATATAACCGACATCAAACGAAAATGGCACAGAGGTGAGTAGGGTGATCGACTCTGCGCATAGAATGAGTTGGTAAATCATCCAAATAGGGTTGAACGATATTCTTTATATCATGAAAATCATAAGACATAGCGCGTTGAAAAGTGGCGCCCACATTCTTAAATCCAAAAGGGAGTTTCCTAGAGGCAAAAGTACCCCAAGGACAAGTAAAGGCAGTCTTATGTTGGTCCTCGAGAGCAATGTTAATTTGATTATAGCTGGATAAACCATCCATGAGGGAGAAGATTTCACTTCCAGTGCAGTCATCGAAAATATGATCGACGAAGGGGGTAGGAAAGTCGTCCTTGGGACAAGCTTTGTTAATATCCCTATAATCAACACATACACGAATACTGCCGCCTTTCTTATCAATCGGGATAGGATTGGAAACCCATTTTGTAAGAGCCACCGGATAAATAAAGCCAACTTTCAAAAGTTTTTCAACTTCGAGCTTGATAGCAGCCGCTTTACGGGGGTGAACTAGATGAAGGCGTTGTCGGATGGGTTTAGCATCGGGGTATGTCTTTATCTCATGTACAATAATTGCAGGGTCGATACCTGGCATCTCTTTGTAGCTCCAGGTGAAGATGTCACAATTTTTTTTGAATAGAGACGTATAGGTGACAATTTCGTCTGAAGAACACGAAGCCCCAATATGGACATTTTCAACAATCCCAAGTTTAATGGATATGTCAATGGGAATCGTGGGTGAGATATTACTTAAGTTCCCTTCAACAAACACATCATGTGTAGTCACGGGAACCGTTGAGATGACAACAATGGTTGACGGAGTCAAAATCCGTTGGTAGTTCTCAAG
The DNA here is from genome assembly GCA_009831015.1 of Picea engelmannii. NCBI lineage: Eukaryota > Viridiplantae > Streptophyta > Pinopsida > Pinales > Pinaceae > Picea > Picea engelmannii. The sequence goes on from ML802322.1 coordinate 61,800, forward strand.
AGTGTGTTGTTCTAGAAAGAGTATGGAACGATGATGCCCATCGTCCCAAGGGGTGTCCTCCATGACGAACATGATCATCTCATCAGTGGGAAAAATAACACGAAAAGGATCACAAGACAACGCATCAAGAGAGGGGGTAGAAGGTGTTGTCGATTGAATGGCTTGATAGGAAGATTCGACTTCCACTTGTGGTGTGGTGATGACTGGGACTGCACTCTGCATTGGAGAGCCTCTAGGTGTGCTTGTGGGCAAGGGTTGTGAACCTTCCAGATGCTCTGGAGATAAACCCTTCATTCTACGTGAACGACGTGGAGGAGCTATTGTAGATGAGTGACAAACTTCGCGAAGAAAATTCTATGGTAAACTTCAAGAAACAAACAACACACGCTAGTAAACAAAAGCTAGGAAGAAACACCAAGAAAACAATACCTTCTAATTTCGAAGCCACTAGTTGGTGATGACATTCAACATCGCAACAACGAGACAAGAAGGGGTAGGGCTAGGGTGGAAAAGTTACGATGACGACCTGCTTAACGGACTTACACCCTGGTGCAAGCTCCCACACATAATCGTGGGTATACCCTCCAAGGAGCCCGAGTGAGTTTGGTCAACATCAATTCCAGGTACCGTGAAGACTTTCCCCTCCCCAGTCACCTTGGGTAAGAACCTAGAAAGATAAGCCACTAAGGTCACCACCAACAACAATAAATCCTGGGGAAACAGTCGGCAGTCCGATCCACACGCAAGGGTAGGGTATCTAACCCGCAATCAATTCAAAAGGCTTCCACTCATCACTGTGGGTATACCTTTCGAGTGATCCCCTTAATACGTGCAATCTCTACACTGACACCAACAAAGTAGGGTGAGTAACTTTGCTAGTATCAATGTGACCTAGTGTTTGACCCTTGTGTGAGAAGGGCTTCCCAGGATAAGATGTTGCAAATGGAATTTATCACTCCCTAACACAAGATGCTATTGTGTGTTTTGTGCTTTTGGAGAGTGTATCTCTCTTCCTACTCCAAAGCGCTAGCCTAGCTAAATGTTGGTGTAAAAGAACCCTAGAAAAGAGTTACTAGATAAATTTTATGATTACGCAATGTTCTTAAGAGTTGTTGTTTACTCAAAGGTAACGGAAATGAAACTTATGTTGTATGACTCTGACCCAAACAATGCAAGGATGAGAATGAAATATATTACTTTTCGTTCAATGAACCCTATGTATGGGAGAGAGAGAAATTTTTCCAGATAAACCCTGTACAATCATGCAAAATTTCCTTTAAAATGAAAATACAAACAATCACTTATCAAATGACAATTCTCTATTGTGTCTTTTTCAAATACTTCAACAATCTCAATAATTTGATTTTCAAATTTTTCTAAAACGAAAAGAATTTTTGAAAGAAAAACCTTTTGTTTACTTTTCAAAAAGGATCCTCACTATGCCAATGAGAATATAGAAAATCAAAATGCAAAGAATCAAACAATGACAAACCCAATCAACTCTTTCAATGAAAACAAAAATAAAGAGAAAACTAAAGTAGTCTTCTCAATTACACAAGAAAATGATCTTTCAAACCAATAAGCAAAAGAGAAAAACCAAGTACTCAACTTTCAACCAATCACTGGTTCTCAACTAATCAAACACACTCAGAATCTGAAGTCAAAGAGAATGGTTTTGCTAAGAAGAGTCAAGAAACTAAAGTCAAGACACAAAGGACAAGAAAAACCTTGAAATCTTAAGACTGTTCACGCATGCAAACTAAAGAAAGAAATATATCAATCAATGGTCTTCAACTGATCTCGGTAGTTAGAAAGACCAAAACTCAAATTCAAAAATTTTGAAAAATTGTGTTCGCAAGCAAGCAATATTACACAGTGCGAGAATCATTGATTCTCGCAGGTGACCCTTGAGCAGGGTGTGAGAACCTCGCACTGAAACCTATAGGTAGGGTGCGAACCTGACCAATTCTTGCAGGCTGCAATGAAGTGCAGTGTGAGAATTCCTAAACATAATAAAAAATTTGAAAATTGAAGCAAAATTGACAAAGGCTTCTGGACCCAGAAGGTTTATCAAGATATCCTAAAGACTCAGAGACTAATAGGACAGGAGAAAAATGAAACCAGAGCAAATGGCCACAGAAAAACACAAAAAGCCACAAAGAAAATGGGATTGTTCCCCAGCGGAGTTGCCAATTTTGTTATTAGATAAATCCGTAAGTGCGGACACAAACCGATCTCCCTAGATCCACCTGGATCTAGAACAAAGCAAGAGAGAACATGACTCTTTCCCTAGATTTCGACCATTGAATTAAATAGGAGGCAAGAACTAAGAACATACCTTATTATCGCTTCCTTTGGTCTTTGTTTCTCCAGCTTCACTCCAATGCTCTTGTGCAGTTAAGATCAAGAAAACTCAAACCGATCGGAGTGAAGACAACTCAATGTATTCAACAGTCAATCTATGTATATGATCAAGGAATTATACAATAAAGTGGAAAATGCTTTATGGGAAAGGGACATATTATTGTATCATATTAATGGAAAGTAAAGATTACAACCTGATCCTTGATGTCGCAAACTTCCTTTCGATGGAACTTGGCTCCAACACACACACTTTATCACTTGCATGAAGAAGATCAAAACCCTTATGATATCTTTGTTGGAGTTTCCTAGCCTGTTGTTCAAGCTTCAATCCTTCACACAATCTTTCACCAATTCTCCAATAAATATTGCTTAACCTCGTTTGCTTAACCTTTTCCATGAGAATTCCCTCAATATATAGGAGAGAATGAATTAGTGACTTGGATAAGAATGATCCCAAAATATCAGGGAATCCAGTACTAGGATAACCATTCGAATGCCATCTCATCCTTCTAGAAGATTCCCTTCTAGAAACTTCAATAATTCATCTTTTTCCTTGCTTAAGAAAGAGTTCGCACCCTATCAGTTCAACATAGTGTGAACTTCTCTCACCCTGGCTTAAGGCAGCCTACGAGAATCATACATTCTCGTAGGAAAATATACTAGCAGCCTGCGAACAGTCCTCAAAAAATGTGATTTCTGGAAAGAGATGAAGGTAAATTTTCTCAGGAGAAAGTGAGTACACCATCATCAATACATCATCATGATGACCAAAATCATGGGTAACAGAAACATTCTTCTCATCACCATGGGTAGCTTAGGCCACACCACAAACAAATTAAACAATGTTGCAGACCTATGGGGGCTCACCAGAGGCTTGCAATTGGCCATTGAGAACAACTTCACCAAGCTAATAGTGGAAGGAGACTCGCAAATCATTCTTAATCTCTTTTAGAAAATCCTGAATGGCATTAACCTAGAGAGAATCTCGTCATTCTAGAAACTTTCTCATGGTCTGAGGACAATTGAAAATCTTATTCGACCCAATCAGGCCTTCATCCCCTCTCATGTAAGGAGAAAGGAAAATCAAATTGTTGATGAACTGGCCAATATTAGAACTGACTGGGAAGGACCGGAGCTACTCTGCCAAGCCTCCATCCACCAGTTGAGCCCCATCCTTCAATGATTCAAGGATAAGGCTCAATCCATCGACAAATCCACGGATGGGGTGCCAGTGTGGGACAAATGTCACCAGGAGAGGATGCAAGGCGGCCAACATGGCGATGGTTATGTGACCAGAGTGTGTCACACCCTCCCACCACCCTCACGCATTTAATACAAGCTTGCGCTAGCCAAGGTGCCATTACTCTCAGTGCAAATGGCCTAAGATTTTTGTCCTGTCGATGGCTTAGAGACATGAATGAGACTTTACTCAACTTATGCACGCTTTCCTCTTTCAACATTCTCAACACCATGATTTCCACGAGGTGCATTCACAATTGTTCTCTTACATGACCGAGACCTCCTGCGATTGGCACTCATCCCAGCTACTCCTTTTCTACCTGTTCTTCCTTTCGATGCTTGAAAATCCCCTCATTGTCTCAGGCATGTCGAGACAAAGGGGTAAATACAAGTGCGACTTAGCCTGACAGCCCATTCGATCATGCGTGTCTCTCCGACACCCGCCTGCACCATCTCCTAGCTCGTCACCTTCTTCACCTTCCTCGCCCTCTTCTTAGTCACAGTCTAGTCAAACAATTAGCAACCTCCCACCCCTCTCCTCTCTCTTCGTAAGATAGTTGGAGTGGTTCACCATCTCAAGAAATTCCTTGGGTTTCAACCAAGGAACCTTATTCGATTTGGCTTCCACCTCGCTGCCACTTCCTACATTCCCACCCAAATCATCGGTGAGCACACCAGTCTAGGAAGGGACCAAAACCAGACAACCTTACCTTGGACCGCAACCAAAAATCCTTGGACCTCTTCCAGAGCCTCATTCCTTCACAGACTCAGTGCCAGGCTCATAATTTGAAGACATCCTTAAAGTTTTGCAAGGTCTGGTCTTTAAATTACAACAAGGCCTGTATGACCTGCAATTCCAGATGGAGATCCTGGATGGGAAGACTTCAATGCTCCTACAAATTATCTCAACTCTGTAGAGGGAATTCCACTCAATAGTATGCCACAACCACGGTAACCCCACAGGGGCCGAAGACGAAGACAACACAGGGGATGGAGGCGAAGACGACACAAGGGTGGGAGACGACGACAACATAGGTGCTACCATGCACAATCCCATGGAAGAGAGAGGGAAACTGGTCAAGGAGGAAGAAACACCATCCACCGACCCAACGACCAATGCGACCTCCCTAGACACATGGCCACGCTACAAGCCCATCACATGACCTGCACAGGTGTCTTCATGCGTGCTTAGCAGGGTGTCTGGATTTCCTTTTTCCTCATAGGGTCTATGGTCATTTTTTGTATGTTGTTTTTAGTTTAGGGTTAGTTGATAGGCCAATTTAGTCTCCCATAGGGGACTGGAATTTTTATTTTTAAGTCTATGTCAATTTCAAGACAGACATCTTAAGACAATGGGGTTTATTTTGACCAGTTGGCTGAACTGGTTTCCCTCCGGGGTAGTTTAGTTCTTACAATCTAGAACACATGAGGATACTGTAATTTCTTATTTTTGAAGGCTTTTTATACAAATCTTACTTACAAAAAAAAAAATTAATAATAATGCTCCTCTATTTTATGTTTATCAAAATTTTTGAATCACCAAAGACAAATCTTCCAATAAAAATGTATACTAATTGTAAGTTACATACCTTTCAAACCCTTAATTTGGAGTATGTATGTATGGATGAATTTTTTCCTAATGTATCTATGGAATTAGAACCGTTCTTAGTGTGAAATTTCTTGTTGTAGTACTCTTATATGACTTTTTTAAACTTCCAAAAAATTCATAGTCTGCACCTTCACTAATAAAAGGTTATAGCAAAAATACCAAAATGTATTGTTTAAGACTAATTTTGGAATGAGTAAAAATTCCCAACTTCCACAAGATATATCTCACAAATTGTATTGACTAAATTTATGAAATTTTTTCCAAATGTAACTCACTACGTCTCCTTAGGATTATGAAAAATTCATATTTTGGAACTTCACCAATTTTTTTTATAACTAAAATAAAAATATTACTTGATTCAGACTAATTTTAGGACTAGTCACAAAGACGGATTTCTACAGAAGATATATCTAAAACTGTAATGACCCTAAACTTACAATTTGTATTAGATTTACTTTGCTATGTTGTTTCAATCTCCATAAAATTTCACTATCTAAAACTTACAAAAATAATTATAGCAAAAAATCCCAAGATAACTCCTTTAAAATTGATTTCAGAATGAGTCGAAAGCCCTATATTCCATAGGGTATATTGTCGAAACTATAATGGAACAAAACTTGAAATTTTTACCATATGTACTCAAATATGTCTACAAAGTAACCTCTAAATTTTATTGTTTGAAGTGTCCTATAAAAAGGTTATAGAAAAAATTCCAATATGACTCACTTGAAGAATAAAAACCTTAGCACCAATTCTGAATACAATATGAGATGAGATAAGATGATCCTAAGATTAGATCTATCTATCTATCTATCTATCTATCTATATAGATAGATAGATAGATAGATACTATGGGATTAATAAGGGGTTTTATACATAACATGGGGATTTGTATAGAGCTTAACATCGACAAGGTAGAACTCCTCCTCGAGGGAATCATCAAAGATCACCCAAGTACGTCCTTTCCCAAGTTCCATAGACTCATTATTTATGTTTCTCCAAATAACATCCCCAATAATATTTGACATGGGGGAAGGATTTAAGGAGAGAGAAGGTGATCTTTTTAGTGTTAGGATTTTTTTTAACAAAGTAATACCCTTCTAATAGATTTATACATTTATACAAAGCATATGGATCTATATAACCCTAAGATAATGGGATATCAAAGTTAAATTGTACCTTGTAGGGTGTTTCACCTCCGAAACGGTTCTTCTTGAAGGAGTGTTTCCTTTCATTGGCCTTCATCGAAGGAATTGGGTGAATTTGTTCATCATCTCATTCTTCTATCACACAAGGGATTCCTCGAGCAATATTTTGAAAGGATCTCGTGTTCCATCATCTCTCTTTTCTTCCACCATGGAATATTTCTTGAGCCAACAAGAGTATGTAGTCATCTGCAAGTGAAACTAGCTCGAGACCTAACTCTCTATAACCTGACCTTGTTGGGGACATGAATCATGAATAACAAGGAGAATACTACTATGGTACCAATTATTTGGCTTATATTGAGAAAAAAATGTGATACAAAACAAACTATAATAGAGAACATTGAAATATAGTGAAACCCATTTTCTATTAATGAATAAAGTATCCAAAT
>ML802322.1:88724-106822 GCA_009831015.1 Picea engelmannii
AAGAAATCTACCAAAAGTCCCAAGAGTCCTATAAAAAAATTATTGAATGGAAGGATATTCATCATAACTCTATGAAACTCTTCATATGTATTCATATAAGAAAAGAATCAAAGATATCTGACTTTTGGATTCATGGATGGTGATGATCAGAGATATTAAGAACACCCAGGAGTAGGTTAGTGTAATAAGAAAAGAACTATGGAAGTCATCCAATAGCCTACTCACACAATTTGAAATGGATCCGATAGGAGATTTATAGAAGGAATCATCAACTCAAACAACAATAGAAGATGTGGAAAGCAGGAGAAACCTAAACATGAATTCCATTGAAGTCATCAACGAAGTTAATGTAGAAGTTATAGAGATAAGGTTAATACAACCCGTCAAGTTAATTTCACAAACTGAATATTCCTTGCAATGTATTGAGCATAAATTAAAGATAGAAATGTTGGCAAATATTTAACAGACATGCCAAAGGGGGAGATTGTTGGAAAATATTTAACAGACAGCGAATGACAAATATTTAATAGACAACGAATGATTTTCATTGATGGCATGAGTACAACAGCAATGATCAGCAGTGCAGTGATATTCAGGAAGACCAGCAACACAACAATTGTCTAAATGCAACAGTCCTCAGTCGTCAAATCGAGGATTGATCTAAACTGTTGATCAGGCATGATGAAGTCCCGTAAAGTTTGTGAAGTATTTCTGATCATTGGATCCCATCCAAAATTCCCGACAGGATGAGGGCTGTCAGATCTGAATATAGATAAGAAGAGCGCGCTGAAGAGGAGGATAGATCTCAGGCATTAGATCTGAGCATACAGTTTGACCACCATTGGATCGAGGAGAACCTGCACGATCTTTAAAGTGAAAGGAGTAGAGGGCTCACAAAATCCCGAAAGTAGGAGGACCATCCATCTAAGGGGGTTATGTGGACCGTTTATCCGACTCCCTGTTGGAGTTTCAGGGATCGAGAGTTGGAGATGTCAAAGTGTCTTAACATCAGGAATGTGGTTTTCGCGATATGCGAAATTGCAATTCAATCGCAGTCGTTGAATCGAGATCAGATATGAACCATTGATCCCACCCCATGTCGGAGTTTCGTGAATCGGGACTTTGAAGTGACAAAAACACTGGACATCAAGGATGTCGAAATCGCGACATGTGATATCATGATTTAATCGTAGTCATTGAATAGATATCATATCTGGACCGTTGATTTAACCCCATGTTGGAGTTTTGTGAATCAAGACTTTGAAGTGATAAAAACAATGGACATCAAGGATGTCGAAATCGGGATATGCAATATCGCGATTTAATCACAACCATTGAATAGAGAACAGATCTAGACCATTGATTTAACTCCATATCGGAGTTTTGCGAATCGCGACATGGAAGGACAAAGAACCCAATGCAACAAGAATGCCGAAACCACGAAATCATGATTCAATCGTAGCCATTGAGTCAAGATCACATATGGACCATCGAATCACAGGACATGTGGCAAGTGATCGAAATTTCACTGAATTGGGGTCAATGGAGCATAGTGTTGGAAATCACGAAATGAGAAATCGCGAAAGCACTTCTTGCGTAGGTTCTTGGTTATGACTATAGTCATATTGGGGAAGGAGCTAGTACAGAAAAGTTTTGTATCGGAACTTTGGAGATTGCAAAATGAATTGTCGAGACACTCAGCACAGGATTGTTGAAATGCCAAAACCTGATTTAAAGGAAATGAATGCAAGAACTCATGAATCCAATCCAACGGTGCAGGTGAACTTGGAATATGATCAGAAGGTTACTTTTTCTCTCACAATTAATCCTTCAGTTACGAATCTGTTAGTGAAACGGTTTCACGATTGTGAATCTGTTGGTGTTTCGGTTTCTCAGAAAATTGTCTTTCTTTTTCTTAAGGAAATGCGAAGTGAAACCGATGTGGATATGTGTATAAACGAAAATGAGACAGACTGTGAATGAGTCGTTGTTTTGTGTGAGAAAAAAATAAAACTGTAAGAAAGGGAAAATCTGAAGGTGCAGAGTGAGATGGAAAATATGCACAACGTGAGATGAAAATAAGAGAAGAGTAAAAGATGATGAAGAGAAGTTGAAGTATAGTAGAATGATAGAACGAGTTAATGCAGAGCAGACCTGTTGAACAGACAGAGGAAGAGAAGAATAGAAGAACAGTTTGTAGAAGACTAGTTTTACAGAACAAAGAAAGATTGGTAAGAATTGATTTATCTGCATAGGTGACTTCTTATTTATTCATTTAATATTTGAGGGAGGTTGGGAGGTACTCGGTAATACTATTGTCCTGAGAGGTTCAAGTCAGATATTGAACACAAGAAGTTCTAGATTTCATCTGGTTGCAGCCAGAGAAACCAGGGTGGCAGGGTGGTGCAAGGGAGAACAAGTGTTCTATGTTATATAGGTTGGAGCCTGTGTAACTGGGAGTTGGTGCTTCCATCCAGTTGGTGCTGGAACGTATAGGGAGTTGGTGCTTCCTTCTAGTGGGTTCTAGAGAAACCAGGGAACTGGTGCTTCCTTCTAATGGGTGCTAGAGAAATGAGAGAGTTGGTTCTCTCAAAACAAGTTGCAGCTTGTAAAAACAGAGGTAGCAGCCTCACATTGAGTTGGTGCTCAATTAAATATGATGTACAGAACTTGAAAGACTACCTATCATTTCGAAGAAGAAGAGGTTTTCTCCCTTTATGGGTTTCCTCGTGAAAATCTGTCTCTGTGTATACCTTATGTGTGATTGATGTTTTTTACTTTTACTGTCCATATGTTGTATAATGTTGATGATCACTTGAATAAAAATTAAGAATGTTTTAACAAACTAAAAATTGTTTCAGCTCAAAAACAACTGATTCACCCCCCCTCTCATATGTATTAGTACTTTCAACAATTGGTATCAAAACGGGTTCCTTTTATTCAAAGGTAGATATGTAAGCTTAAACATGACAAGTCATGAAGGGACTTCAGCCTCTAAGCCCCCTCTGTTTGATGGAACAAATTTTTCCTTCTGGAAGATCAGAATGAGAACATATTTAATGGCCTTGGGTGTTGATGTTTGGGATGTAGTAGAGACTGGATATACAAAGCCTTTTGTGCTAGCCTCCAAGGAGGATAAGTTAGAGTTTAGTTTTAATGCTAAGGGGATGAATGCTATCTTGAATGGACTTGTTGAAGATGAGTTTGTAAAGGTGATGCATCTTGATACTGCCAAAGCAATGTGGGATAAACTTATTAATAGTTATGAAGGAAATGAGAAAGTAAAATATGCCAAACTTCAAACATACATATTGAAATTTGAACAACCAAAGATGAATGAAGATGAAACGATTAGCAAGTATTTTTTAAGAGTTGAAGAACTTGTAAATGCCATGAAGGGTCTAGGTGAGAACTTTGATGACGCACTCTTTGTTCAGAAAATTTTAAGATCTATTCTTGATAAATTTAATCCAAAAGTCTCTGCAATAGAAGAATTAAATGATCTTAAAAATCTATCCATTGATCAACTTCTAGGAACTCTAACTGCATATGAAATGAGAATTAACAAAGATAAATCCAGTACTAGAGAAGCTTCTTTTAAAGAAGACAAGAATACTGATTCAAAATTAGATGATATTGAGGCAAAATTTGTGAGAAGGTTAAAGAAAGGGTCAGTAAAATATCAAGGGAAGTTGCCCTTCAAATGCTTTAACTGTGGTAAGATAGGTCATTTTGCGTCTAAGTGTCCCCATCAGAAAAAGTACCAGAACTCTAATGAGGAAAAGAAGTACAAATACAAGAAATATAATAAGAAGAAAAGTTTGGTTGCAAATAATGACAATTCCTCAGAAGACACTGATAGTGACTCATCCTGTGAAGATAAGGAAAATGACTTCATGCTTATGGCCAAAGAGGATTATGATAATAAAAGAACAGGCAGTGATGATAATGGTGAAGAAGCTATGGTTGATTTGGAAGGAGAATTGATCAACGCACTGGAAGAAATTGATAGACTTAGAACAAAGAATAGAAAGCAAAAACAATTGTTGACACAGTTCGAGAAAGACAGTAAAAAGCCTGATGAAGACTTTGCTCTGCTGAAAGTGGAATTAGAAGAGGTAAAGAAAATAGAAGACATTTTGAAATAACAATTTTCAGAGAAGAAAGTCAGGTGTGAATCCTTAGAAGAAGAGATAGTAAAAACTAGAAAAGAAATGGAGAAATTCAAAGGATTGTATCATCAAAATCTGCCAAGTATTAAAGCCTCAGAAGAATTAACCTCCATTCTAAATCAGCAAAGAAATTCAAAGTTGTAAGTTGGATTGGGATATGAAGAAGGATTAAGTAGTGATCATTCAAGTAATACATAATCTATCATGTTTGTTAAATCCTCAAATATTGACAACAATCACTCTACAGAAACAAAGAAGGAAAATCATCCACCAAGAAGAAATGAAAGAAAAATCTCCAGAATCGAATTTGTAGACCAGAAAGATTATTGGCATGATAGAAGTCGAACTCCTCAAAGAAGACAGATTTTTTCAAGGTACAAAGATTTTTTCTATGGTTATTGTTTTCTTTGCTCTAATTTTGGTCAGAAAGTTATAAACTATTCTTTAAGATTCAGATATGAACAATCAAGATATTCAATGAATAACTATCTTCCACAACAAAGATTGAGACAACCAAGCAACAAACAATCACAGATTATAAATCATGTGATGAATGGGAGAAGGACACAGGTGAAACACAACAACATATATGTGCATAACAATCGTTATGATCTTTTATTCAATGAACGAGAATGCTACAACTGTCATAATTATGGTCATAAAGCTGCAGACTGTCGCTTAAGAAAATACAATTCAGATTTGATCCCTACTACTGAAAATGTCAAAGTTTGGAAGAAGAAAGTAGATGACAAATGTGGACTAGTGCTATCAGCCCAAAGGAAAAAGAACTCCTGGTATATTGACAGTGGATGCTCCAAACACATGATTGGAGACAGAAGTAAGTTTCTAACTCTAGGTGATAGCAAATCAGGAAATGTAACCTTTGGAAATGATGCACTAGGAAAGATAAAAGGTAAAGGAATTGTAAGTTTGTGTAACGAAAAACAAAAAGCTCAAGATGTGTTGTTTGTAGAAGATTTGAAACATAATATGCTTAGTGTCAATCAAGTTTGTGACCGAGGGTGTGAAGTTGCTTTTACCTCTAAAGGCTGTAGAATAAAAACTGTGGATTCAGGTCAGCTAGTTGCAAAAGGTATAAGGACAAAAAACAATGTTTATGTTTTAAAAGAAGAAGAAGAAGAATGCAACTTAAAAAAATATGATGAAATTTGGTTGTGGCATAGGAGACTTGGTCACCTAAATTTTGATCACATAATCAAACTCAGAAACAATGCGGAAATAAAATATCTTCCGAAGATATCAAATCCATATGACTCTATTTGTAAATCCTGTCAGAAAGGAAAGCTTACTCACACTCAATTCAAATCTAAAAACTTTCCTTCAATAGAAAAACCTCTCCAGTTAGTACATATGGATCTATGTGGACCATCAAGGAAAGAAGGTACATGAAAAGAAAATTAGTTTATGTTGATTATTGATGATTATTCTAGACTAACTTGGGTTGCCTTCTTGAAAGAAAAATCTGAAGCATTTGAAAAATTCAAAGTATTTAAGGCTCTGACTGAGAATCAAACAAGAAAAAGATTAAAGGAAGTAAGGTCTAATAGAGGAGGAGATTTTAGTTCAAGGAACTTCAAAGAGTTCTGTGATAAGCATGGGATCAAAAGAGAGTACACAATTCCAAGAACTCCACAGCAAAATGGAGTTGTTGAGAGACAAAATAGGTCAGTACAGCAAATGGCTAGATCAATGATGAATGAAAGGAACATACCTCAGACATATTGGGTGGAAGCAATACATACAGTTGTTCATATCCTTAACAAATCTCATCTCAAACCACATAGTGACAAGATCCCTTATGAACTTTTGTTTGGTAGACCTGCCTCAATCAAGCATTTTAAAGTTTTCGGGAGTAAATGTTATATCAAGAACAATGATGAAACTATTGGAAAATAAGATGACCGAGTTGATGAAGGTATCTTCTTGGGTTATGCTACAAATAGTAAAGGGTACATATGCTACAATAAGAGAGTACACAAGCTAGTTGATTGTATAGATATAAAAGTTGATGAAGAAATCCCAGTCAGAAATGTAAGCAATGTTGAACCAAGAACAAAAGATACAACTGAGGATGAAGATGAACATGTCCAAGGATCAGAAAGAGAAGAGTCTGGATCAGATGAAGATATGAATATTCAAACTAACACAGATAAGCAGAAAGAAGCAAAATCACCTCTCAGAATTATTAGAAAGAATCATCCTGAAAATCAGATAATTGGGGATATAAATGGAGTTCAGACAAGAAGGAAATTGATTAAAGGCTCAGAAAAATCTCATGTTGCCTTTTTATGTGACTGAACCTAAAATTTTTGAGGAAGCTATCCAGGAAGATAATTGGATTAGAGCAATGAATGAAGAGCTTGATCAGATTGAGAAGAACAATACTTGGGAGATTGTCCCTAGACCTGAAGATAAGAATGTAATAGGTTCCAAATGGGTGTTCAAGAATAAATGAATGAAAAAGGACAAGTTGTTATAAATAAAGCCAGATTGATCTGTAAAGGATATGCACAAGTTGAAGGTTAGGATTTTGATGAAACTTTTACACCAGTGGCAAGATTGGAAGCTATCAGAATGTTTCTTGCTTATTCATGCCATAAGAACTTCAAAGTTTATCAGATGGATGTTAAGTCAACATTTCTTAATGGAGATCTAGAGGAAGAAGTATATATGGAGAAACCTGAAGGATTCCTATTGACAGATAATTCTAATTATGTTTGTAAGATGAAGAAGGCCTTATATGGACTAAAACAAGCACCATGAGCTTGGTATTATAGACTGGACAAATTCCTACAAGAAAACGGGTTCAAGAAAGGTACTGTTGACAGTAACCTTTACATTAAGTCTGAAGATGATAATTTACTAGTTGTTTTGGTTTATGTAGATGATATTATTTTTGGCTATACTAATGAATCATATGTCCAGTGGTTTTCTAATTCTATGCAAACAGAATTTGAAATGTCCATGATAGGAGAACTGTCATACTTTCTTGGCCTACAAGTAAAACAAAGCTCTGCAGCGATTTTTATTTCTCAAGAAAAATATTTGAAAGAGACGTTGAAGAAATTTCAGATGGAATATTCCTCTACAGTTATCACACCTATGGTGGTCGGTTGTAAGCTGAGTAAAGATGATATCTCACCAGATGTTGATCAAAGGACATATCGCTCAATGATAGGCAGACTTTTGTACATCACAACATCTCGTCCTGATATAATGCAAGCAGTTGGAATGGTAGGTCATTTTCAGTCTGATCCTAAACAAATTCATTTGGTAGCTATCAAAAGGATATTTAACTACTTGAAGGGAACAATGACTTATGGTCTGTGGTATCCTAGAAATCAGAATTTCTAGTTAACTTCTTATTCAGATGCAGATTGGGCAAACTGTGTTGATGAGAGGAAAAGCACCAGTGGAGGAGCATTCTCTGGGTCACTCATTAGTTGCATGGCTTAGTAAAAAGCAAGGATCCATTTCATTATCCACTATAGAGGTAGAATACATTGTTGCTGCTACCTGCTGCACACAAATCTTATGGATGATACAAACTCTTGCGGATCTGAAGGTAACTTACACTGATCCTATTCCAATTCATTGTGATAACACCAGTGCCATTAGTGTCTCCAAGAATCCTGTTCTTCATTCCAATCCCAAGCATATTCCAATCAAGTACCATTTTTTCAGAGAACAAGTTACAAACAAAATTGTTCAACTCAATTATATACCTTCTACAGAACAGACTTCTGATATCTTTACTAAACCATTAGCAGCGACCCCTTTTGGATATCTTCATCAAAAGTTGGGGGTTATAATCTGTTGTGTCTAATCTGTTCACCTAGTCAGGGGGAGTACTTATTGAATATCTGGTGTATCTCCAAGATTCTTATAGTCGACAGGGGGAGTATGTTTTGCAACAGATCAAGAGAGAAATGCTTCTTCTTTGACATTGATGTCAAAGGGGGAGAAAAGAGTTCGAAGGGAGAGTCGAGTTCATGAGGAGAGTCGAGTCCGAATGCATGTGGGTGCTTG
Source organism: Picea engelmannii (assembly GCA_009831015.1). Classification (NCBI taxonomy): domain Eukaryota; kingdom Viridiplantae; phylum Streptophyta; class Pinopsida; order Pinales; family Pinaceae; genus Picea; species Picea engelmannii. The sequence continues at coordinate 96,947 of ML802322.1, forward strand.
TGTTGCCATCAATGCCAAAGGGGGAGATTGTTGGCAAATATTTAACAGACATGCCAAAGGGGGAGATTGTTGGCAAATATTTAACAGACAGTGAATGGAAAATATTTAACAGACAACGAATGCTTGTCATTGATGGAAAGTACAACAATGAAGATGGTATGAGTACAACAACGATGATCAGCAACACAGTGATATTCAGGAAGATGAACAATGCAACAATTGTCTAAAAGAAACAATCCTCAGTCGTCAAATCAAGGATTGATCTAAACTATTGATCAGGAATGATGAAGTCCCGTAAAGTTTGTGAAGTATTTCCGATCATTGGATGCCATCCAAAATTCCCGACAGAATGAGGGTTGTCAGATCTGAATATAGACAAGACGATCACACTGAAGAGGAGGATATATCTCAGGCGTTAGATCTGAGCATAGGGTCCGACCACCATTGGATCGAGGAGAACCTACATGATCTTTAAAGTGGAAGGAGTAGAGCGCTCACAAAATCCTGAAAGCAGGAGGACCTTCCATCTCAGGGGGTTATGTGGACTATTGATCTGACTCCTTGTCAGAGTTTCAGGGATCGAGAGTTGGAGATGTCAAAGTGTCTTAACATCAGGAATATTGATTTCGCGATATGTGAAATTGCGATTCAATCGCAGGCGTTGAATCGAGATCAGATCTGGACCGTTGATCCCACCCCATGTCAGAGTTTTGTGAATCGGGACTTTGAAGTGACAAAAACATTGGACATCAATGATGTCGAAATTACGATATGTGATATCGCGATTTAATCACAGCCATTGAATAGAGATCATATCTGGACTGTTGATTTAACCCCATGTTGGAGTTTCGTGAATCGGGACTTTGAAGTGACAAAAAAACTGGACATCAACGATGTCGAAATCGCGATATGCGATATCACGATTTAATCGCAGCCATTGCATAGAGATCAGATCCAGACCATTGATTTAACTCCATATTGGAGTTTCATGAATCATGACATGGAGAGACAAAGAACCCAATGCAACAAGAATGTCGAAATCACGAAATCGTGATTCAATCATAGCCATTGATTCAAGATCACATCTGGACCATCAAATCACAGGACATGTGGAAAGCGAAAGCACTTCTTGCGTAGGTGCTTGGTTATGACTATAGTCATATTGGGGAAGGATCTAGTACATAAAATCTCTGTATCGAAACTTCGAAGATCAGGAAATGAAGTGTCGATACACTCAGCATAGGATTGTCGAAATGCCGAAACCCGATTTAAAGGAAATGAATGCAAGAACTCATGAAGAAAATCCAACGGCGCAGGTGAACTTGGAATATGATCGGAAGGTTACTTTTTCTCTCACAGTTAATCCTTCAGTTACGAATCTGTTAGTGAAACGGTTTCATGATTGCGAATCTGTTGGCGTTTCATTTGTTCGGACAGTTGTCTTTCTTTTGCCTAAGGAAATGCGAAGTGAAACTACTATGGATATGTGTATAAAAGAAAATGAGACAGACTGTGAATGAGTGGTTGTTCTGTATGAGAAAAGAATAAAACTGTAAGAAAGGGAAAATCTGAAGGTGCAGAGTGAGATGGAAAATATACACAGCATGAGGTGAAACTCAGAGAAGAGTAAAAGATGATAAAGAGAAGTTGAAGCAAAGAATAATGATAGAACAAGTTAATGCAGAGCAGACCTGTTGAATAGACAGAGGAAGAGAAGAACAAAAGAACAGTTTGTAGAAGACTAGTTTTACAGAACAAAGAAAGATTGGTAAGAATTGATTTATCTGCATAGGTGACTTCTTATTTATTCATTTAATATTTAAGGGAGGTTGGGAGGTACTCGGGAGGACTATTGTCCTCAGAGGTTCAAGTGGGATATTGAACACAGGAAGTTGTAGCTTTCATCTGGTTGCAACCAGAGAAACCAGGGTGGCAGGGTGGTGCAAGGGAGAACAAGTGTTCTCTGTTATACAGGTTGGAGCCTGTGTAACTGGGAGTTGGTGCTTCCATCTAGTTGGTGCTGGAACGTATAGGGAGTTGGTACTTCCTTCTAGTGGGTTCTAGAGAAACTAGGGAGTTGGTTCTTCCTTCTAGTGGGTTCTAGAGAAACTAGAGAGTTGGTGCTCTCAAAACAAATTGCAGCTTGTAAAAACATAGGTAGCAGCCTCACATTGAGTTGGTGCTCAATTAAAGATGATGTACAGAACTTAAAAGACTGCCTATCATTTCAAAGAAGAAGAGGTTTTCTCCCTTTATGGGTTTCCTCGTGAAAATCTATCTCTGTGTATACCTTATGTGTGATTGATGTTTTTTACTTTTACTGTTCATATGCTGTATAATGTTGATGATCGCTTGAAGAAAAATTAAAAATGTTTTAACAGACTAAAAATTGTTTAAGCTCAAAGACAACTGATTCACCCCCCCTCTCAGTTGTATTAGTACTTTCAACAAGAAATTATTACCCTCATCTGCAACAATAAAATATATATTGAAAGGACACACCTATGCCGAGTGGATATTGTACTCAAGGAATTCAAGATATGGAAAAGTTTCATATATGATATGAAACCGTCAAGGCCTACTAGATTATTGTATTGTAACCAAATTTTGCAACAGAAACATATTTTTGTAATTATTGTAATATGCTAATCGAGAAAGAGAATTGAAGCTTCATTTCAATCCTCTGATTGTTTGACATTTAGAGAAATATGAAAAGATTCTCTTTGTATTCTATAGAAGACATGAATGAAAAGAGTAAATAACTTTTTTTGTTTTTTAATTCATATCGTACTAATAATTTCATTTGAATAAAGAGAAAGAGGAATTTTGGAGACTTGTGATTCCGGTGACTATGTTTGAGATTTTTCTTAATGCTTTACTGTTTATTTGTGTTCTAAGAGTTTCATTGTGTGAACTATTTATGAATTTTTCTGTTGGGAATAGATTATCATTTTCTTCCTTTACTAAATATAGTCATAGTGTTATTAACTCTAAGCACAATTTTTTGTTAACATCTTTAATTGCATTACAACTTTATTCATCATCAGAATGTATGAATTATTTATAATTTGGAAGATATCATTATTGATTGTGTTTAATCCCTATTACTTGGATCTTGATCAGGATATATTTAATTTAGTGTATAATTGTATCTTCTTTTAGTTTTAGCTAGCATTATTTTAGTTTAATTTTATATTTTAATTTATTTGATAACCTTTGGTTCTCAAATTCATATTTATATAGTTAATTTAGTGTGGAAAGAAGACCAATATTATTGTCAGAAATACTATCCCAAATGAGAGTGGGTCTAGGGACATTCCATCGACCATTCTCCCTTACTTGTTTGAATGGTTAATTTGGGCCCATCAACAGTAATGACGCTAGAAGGAGGGCAATAAAATTGAATGACTACAATTAAAACCACAAACCCGTGCAGTTTTATTCCACAAGTAGATACTTCCTTGTCCATTGTTGCCATAAAATTCGTTCTGAGTAGGTTTTCCTTCCCCCATCATATGATTTGAACACATCATCTCATACCATTTCTCAGTGTGCTTCCACTCATTATTAATCTACATTTTCTTCACTGCAACCCTACATATTAACTAGCCCACAGATTGATAACATTCTCAGGTAGTCTCAAGACCATGTAGACCCTATCCTAACTAGAGAATGGAGAAAACATATATGTAAAACTCCCATTGACTATTCACTACCTCAAGTTCAGGAGAATCCTCACTATTGGAGCCACCTTTTTCAACTGGCTTAAATATATTTTCTAAAGTCAAATGTTTGTTTTTGAGTTCTTTTTCACTTTGTGACATTTACCTACTGAAAATCTCAGTAGTCTCGACATGCGAAATAGAGAAGGATGTTATGTTTCATAAGTTACCACTTTTTATCATTAAACGAAAGCTTTTACTTTTTGTACCTCGGAATATCGCTCTTCGAGAGTCACAAGTCACAAGATTTACAAGCCCTGATGTGTGAGGTCGTGAAAATTTTTAAAATCTTACCTCAGGTGAAAGTTGAGAGTAAAATTCTTTAAACCCTAGTCAAGTGTTGTCGGGATTTTGTGTCTCGACATTCACTCTCTCCTAAAACATTACTATCATAACTCCGAAAGACGAAGCCATGAGACTTTTACACAAGTAATTTGGGTCAGTGTCAGGGGTGAGTAGTTTTTACCATGGTTAAAGTCACTCAGGATTTCGCGACTTGGCATACGTTCCACCCGGAAATTATTCCTTCGAAACCCCGAGCCTCGAAGTCGCGATATAAATTAAAACATGATTAATTAAACACTTAATCTTGGTTACATCCTTGTTAACTAAATCTAATCATTGCGATCTCGGGTTTTAGAGGCTCTAAAGGTTAGACTGAAAACTCTCGATATGGTGAACACCGAAAGGTTGATTAAATTTTAAGTAAGCTTAATAAACAAAGCTAAGCCAGCTTAATCAATGTTCAATACAAATAATAATATGCACAGTCTATGAGGTATTTTGAAATTTTCCTTGCGCCAACTTGTGTCACAAACCGTCGAAATTTATAGCATTAATTGGAAATGAGGTGAAATGGCAAGTAAGGATATGGTCTTTATTGCTAAATCTGTCTCTAAATATGATTTGACCGTTCTGTTCATAAGGACACCAAGATTTTAAATGATCGAAGATATAGATGTTTTTCCTTTTTGTTCTATTCATAAAGCTCATTTCTATCCCACGCAGATAAGTTTTTCCCAGCAAACTGATCTTTGTATGTATACGCATTTTTATTATAGGAGAGCTAAGTCACAATCTTCTGTCATGGCCACGTGAAAAGAGTCCAAGACAAGTGTTGAGATTTCATGACAAGGCTCTGACAATGTTTCAGATACTTCACCTCGAAGCGTTGATTCCACACGAACCTGGTCACACATCTCAGAGGTTCTGCAATCAGATTTGGTGAATTGTTCAAACGATTCCAGTGACAATGAGAAAGATGACTTGAATACCAAATACAAGATTGTCGTCCAGGCAGAGATGCACAAAGTAGCGGCTAGGCCATGTCTTTTGCCTTACTATGACATGATCCGATGGGCGCTAGATCATGTAGATATCCCTACCAGAACCACCATCAGTGAGAAGAAGGTCATTGTTGGGACCTTTAGACCAGAAAACTTATAGGTGATGTACAAGTTACTACCTACGTTGAACTTCACATACAATGTAGATTTTCTAGAGGATTTTAAACAGAAGGAATGAGAGCAATATGGGAAAAGCTTATCTGATTTGATCAAGGATTGGGTCTCACACCCAGCAAAGTTCAGGGCAGATAGAAATGGAGTTTATTCCATATCTTCTTTGGAGTAACAGTTCAAATACATAACGATGATGACCTATAGATTGTATGGGAGGGAAGACACCATGCATTTTTTCCTCCCATGGGTGCCTTTGATGCATACAATAGTAGAAGGATGTTCTTTCGACTGGGCCAAACTATTGTTAGATATTCTGACCAGTCGAATTACAGAATATCGGAGGCAGAGGGCAAGCGGGAGAGCCGCCTCATTTTTTATTTCTATATACATCATGGACGCCATGTGTTCCATGAAACCTTTTCCCTTAATGGGTTGGAGTTGGGCTCCATTGGAGGCTGAGCCTATCCATGTCTATCATTCTAAGCTTTGGGAGGATAAGGCCTCATATTTTATATATGAAATCTTCAATTGGGTAATGGTACCGATGCATGTCACCATCTTCGGTAATCCACCGCCTCGGATCTTAGATAGCATCATGGACAATTTGAACAAGGTGTCTGAATGGTACGTGGAGGATGAGTTTTCATACATCATGGTGTTCGACGCTTATGTCCCTCCACATGCTCTACCATTATTTATACCCGATAGGTTGGCCTGTTGCGAGATCGCCATGAAAACCGTGATTGGTGGCATAAGTAAAGAGCTGAAGGCATTTTCAAAGAAGGTATGGCCACCTTTCCCCATTCATTTAAACACCTATTCTTTATTATATTTCGGGCATGAAAGGGCTGAGGAAGTAGTCTTAGAAGATATAAAATTAGTCCATATTGAATTCAAGAAACATGAACCACACAGGGCCATGAGTAATCACTTGGCTAGTTGTAGCCTTAAAAGGTTTGAGCACGAGAATTCACCTCATGATGATATTTTCTGAGGCACGAGATAGTATGCCCAGGTTTTGGCTCGGATACAAGCCTTCTCACACGAAGAGAGGGCCGATGTTTTCAAATTCCAAGAACATAGGTGAAGCTACCTTCCCCTAGTATTACTAGGTGAGAATCTAATGACCATAGAGGTGCAACAAACAAAAGTCGAAGGCGCCAAAGATTCAGCACCCAGCCAAGAAGAACAACAGGATATAGAAGAGAAAAATGGGGGCCCGAAATAGGAAGCCAAGGCTTTCGATCCTCCAAGCAAGCCAACTTCAGTTGTTACTCGAGGGAAATCATCTAAACAGGTCAGTAAGCCCATTGTTTCTATTACTCCCCTGTATTCGACAATGGGAATACCAGACACAAGTTTGATTTTTGGTGAAGAATTAACACCCATATCAGTGGAAGATCTACCTCCGAATGAATTCTTCTTCGATAAGAAGAGAAAGGATGTCATGAGACAAGAACTCTACCAAGAGGTAGGTACTATATCCAAGAAATTTAAAATTATAACCAATGGAAGAACCATGAAGAAAGAAGAATTTGCAATGCAAATAGTAGGAACATTGGGTGCTTTTGCTACTGAAAACCAATATTTAGTCGGGACCCTAAAAGATTAGTTGAAGAAAAAAAATCATCTAATCAAGACATTAGAGGCTAAACTAGCTACAACAGAGGCTACTGTCAAAGATCAGGCGAATGCAACTTTGGAGCAAGCTAGAATAGATGATCAAAATGAAATCAAGTGTCTCAAGGATGATCTCGAATAGACACAGCTGATGGTTCAGACAAGTGAGATACAGATAGCTCAGCAAGAAGAATTGATAGAGAAGCTTCAGGCCAAATTAGAGTTTGCCGAAAGCCAGGTAATCGATATCGGGATATTTCAATCCCAAGCAATAGAAATCAGAAAAAGGTTATCGGTGGTGCAAAAAGGTCTGCTTGTTAAAGTAGAAACGATTCAAAGCAGTTACCAACTCATTGATCAGATATTGTATAACCTCTCTCTCAGAGAAAGGGAAGTCGGAGCAGCTCAGGTTGCATTCTAGGAGGTTATTATAGCCATGACGAGAAGGGAAATAAGCAGTAGTTCCAGTTTTCCCATCTAAGAGTAGACCAAGGGAAACATCTTGTTGAAATAATGGGAGCGCAATATATCTGAAGGCAAAAAACAAGCTAAGGAGTTAATAAAATCTTTTGAAGAAACTTTCAGTTTGTTAAATGGGATTTGGTTGGGTTCTGATGGTGAAAGTAGCATTGAGATACTGGGTCAGATCAATATAGTCAAATATCTGCTAAATGCCAAGGAAAATGAAGAAAGAGAATTAGCCTAAATATCACAAATAACCCAGACATACATAGTTCAAATAGATAAATGGATAAATAAACCCAGTATATTATTATGTTCTATTAGTGCCAAAGACCAGCAAGTGGAAGGAAAGTTGCCACAATTGGTGAAAGATTGTTATCTTTTTGAGGCCAATAACCAAGCAGAACCTTCTAAGTTGATATTATAGTTGATGGAGAAGTGCATTATTTGCACGGAGCATGCGAAGAGGTAGGTTTCCAGTACCAAATGAGGACAGAGATAAAGAAACGAAACATTTAACTCCTTTGATTGTAACCGAAAACCTCTGGAACGATTGAGATTCCAGCATATAAAAATTTGTATAAATATACATTTTGTAGAAAGAAAAGAGGATGGACCTTTTTGGTCGATCGTAATAGAGGCTATCTTCTTTTTGAGAATTAATACAAAGCAATCCGGAGAATCCTGATTCCATCAAGAATGTGTTATGAGTTTGTTCTCTTTGTTATCAATATTCAATTTTATTTCGCTTATATACATCTGATGAATGCTGCACTGCAATTTAGTAAAACTTCTACTGTGGTGGTTAAATTTTATTCACCTATATCGTTTACAGATTTTCCTCTGTATCAGCTAACAATAGTTACAAGACCCGTGAACCTTTAAGTTGTCATATTTTATGCTTCGTCAGATTCCTTTTTAGTTTATTTTCTTCCTCTATTTGAGGAGTGAGATTCTGCCTTGATAGGAGCCTTACTTTAGAAACAACTAAATGTTTTTCTCATATTTCACACACTATTTATTTCAAATATAACGTAGTTACGGAAAAAGGCCTTTCAGATTTCTTTTAAATTTGTCTGTTCCTCTATGACTGTCCCCATTGTAATACAACCTAATATCGAACCCAGTTTATCGGACCAAACCCATATCACTTTAAATATCTTTGATACTATACTTAAAACAACCACCACCTAGGTAGAACTTGAATGTTCATGGGCTGCAATCGAACGAGATATAAACATCCAGGAATAGTTGGAAGCCAGACAATGACAACCTAGAAATCAACCCTAGCTTCCTTTCCTGAAGGTATACTCTCCTCCATTTTTACACCTTACTAACTTTCGGATGCCTAGACACTGTACTTTTTAAATCCTTAAGTATATAATTTGGAACAAAACTCACAATGAACATCCATTCTTTATCAACCCTTTCTCATATCAAGAAAATCCTACTGTTGAAACCCCTAAATATCACCTACCCCAAGATACATCATATTTTTCCAAGAATTCTAATTTCAGACCTGAATGTTTCTTTCCTTCTAGTGGTGTCGATGGTATACCTCCCTCTCCTCTAGAATCCCCACCTTATACACCAATAAATGATTTTGGGGAGGACTTTAAGGAGGAAAAAGAACACCGGAGTGAACCAAAAAACAACCCATTACAACTTGTCTTGTATCACCCTCTAAATATGGTCGGAGCTAATGAAAATAAAAATCCTTGGTGCTATCAACCTTGGATTGTTCTTGATGTATTTTTCGTACCTAGTATAGTTTATGACATGCCTAAACACCCTGATAAATTCTTTCCAAAGTTTGACCCTCACTGAAATGATTCTGCTGAAGACCATGTGTTGAGGAAAAGATATGAATTGATCTTACTCAAGCATTTTCATAATTTACATGGATAAAGTAAACTAGAAAGGAATATCAACCTATGTTTATAGCCAACAAAAATATGTATCCTAACTCACAAGTATTAATTACAAGTTCTTAGGCTAGTTTTTTGTCAAGAAAAAGCTTGTTGGAAATTCACTTTTTATGTATTTTTCTGAAAATATCTGTTACTGAAATAAATGTAAAAATAGAAGTAAAGACACCAATATCATAATCAATATAGATGAGACATAAATAAATCCTTTATTTCATTCCAATTCATCAAAGATTCATTGTATTTACAAAACTTCACAAATAAATCTTGGACCAAAGTCAAACTTAGAAATCCTCGATGGAACATACAAAAGGACCTCTGATAGAAAACCAAAACTAAACTCTAAAATATGGATCAACTTGCCACATATTTCTTCCCACTCGACTCTGCACAATAGCCTTTATCAGTCATGAAAGTTAATTCACAAACATACAAGCCTACACAGAGTATCAACGATAGATCAACACCTCTGAAGAACAAGTGTCTGAATGATTTGATTCAGCCCTGAATATTGTTGTGTACAATAAGAGCCTTCTATCACAAAAGAGAAATAGGATACGATGAATATATGAATGAATGAAAAATGAACTATCTCAACATAAACTCAAAGATCAAACCTTAACATGCTTTGTTCTTCTATCCTCCCTTGTTCCTCCCCTTATTTCAACTTTTAACAATTTACAA
>ML802322.1:108307-122102 GCA_009831015.1 Picea engelmannii
TTCAATCATAACTTGCAGTAAGAACTATATGCATCAACCAAAAATTAGATGACTAAGTAAAATTCCTGTGTATTTGCCTAATTCCACTATCCATTAATATCTAATACAATTTCATTACAACACAAGTGTTTCATGCATTGGTAGAGTTTATGTTCCTTTTATTTGTACATTCTTCATTTTATGATAGTCAACAATTACACTCATTCCCAATTTGAAATCATTATCCTCCACCACTGCCATACATTTCTTCAATATACATTAAAAATTCGTGCTTCCAAAAAAATAATGGAAATACTATTCATGTAATTGAATCAATCAAGATCTATACTCATATCCATTCCCACATATATACAGAGTGAGAAAAAAAACAAACTAGTCAAACTTCGCATGCCACGCTTGAAAAGGAAATTAACTATACAACCGACAATCATCATTTAGACACAGGCTACACAAAAGTAAAATTATGAATCCATTTAATCATGCCACTGTAAAAACAAGTATATCAATGTGACTTAAAGCCGAGCCAAACATCCCACACAATTGTCATCAACAGTGATCCATTTGAAAAAAAAAAAACACACTTATTATTTAGGGGGTATCACTAGACATAAAAACAAGCCATCCATATTATACGCGGTGCACAACTGAGAGAATTCCATAGTGTAATAATTACCATAACCACACAACAATATATAACCATGATATAACTCAAAAACCTCAATCTGGGCTATTTATTAAGTCACCTGTGAGTGAGCAAGCCGCACACATTCAAGTGTATTCTACCAATGACAAAGATGCAGTAGAAATATCCAATACAATCTTCTAATTCTCGAAACATCATCTATAGGACGTGACATGTGTGAGCAACACCAAACCCCTATGACCAATTCCAACCATTATCCAAATATAATAAGCACCACTCTAACGGTTGTATAATAACCAACAATTCAATACCGTGGTAAGGGAAAACAATCTACCAAACAAGCATGATAAAGGTGTATCCCCACGAACCAAAATGAAAATGAAAGAGGCCCTTCCATAACAAAAAAACTAATTCTTTGACAACAATCTGGTGACTCTGAGCCTTTAGAAGTGAAATTTGCAATGCGGGGCTCACACCATTATCACAGAGGTATTGGCCAAAAGCCATACTAACACAAATTCTATACGAATAATGGGTGAGCCCGCATTAAAAGTAATATGCCACAATAAAATTAACATGCTTCACAGACTTGTTATGAAGCTCCAGTATTGAGGGTTTAAGGGTTTTCAAAGTAGCCATCGCAAGAGGGAGGGGGGCACCGACTATGGTGGAACTTCGGGGCTAAAGGCTTGCACTCAAGGAGGACCACGATGCTTGTGAACGAGAGGCATTTCCTTGAAAGAGTTGAACAGGGTTCTAGTTAAACCTAGGAACCGCGAAGACAATCATCTAGTCATCTTTTTAAAGAGAAACCGTTAAAAAAACGTAGTGTTAACAAAATCTATCACCCAGGAAGACCACCAAATCTAATGAACTCACAACAATTATACGCAGAACCATCGATTTTCCATTCAAAGATGAAACCACATAGTTGCAACACTCGAGACAACAAAAATCCATACAACTGAGCCAAAAACATTTCATAACTAGAGTGAATTCAAGAATGGTGAAAAGAGACATACCTGTCAATCGAAAACCTTAAGACGAGAAGCGACCAAGCAGTTGCACCCTGCTAGAAATATGGAGCGTGAACACAACAACCAAATCAAATAATATTCTGATTAGGGTGGAGGCCAATGGGAAGCGTAAATGTGATGTGCAGTAAATGCATGTTGCCTCCACCCATATCACATTTACTCCATAGTACATGTCAACGAGCCCCCATTAACACCATTAATCAACCAATGCATCGAGAATATCAACTCATTAAAACATAGCATAATCCAAGTTCCACACTCAACCATTTGTGTCGTTACCTTGACACATGTGCCACCCATGCTATAATTCAAATGAATCACTTGACCATTATACAACAGAACCATCACCAATAGCACAACCGTCATAAAAACAAATTGCAAAGCCATTACTTCCATAAGCCACCAAGGTTTATAACATATGCATATCGGCTACCGATTGCATCAATAAACACATAACCAATGTATTATCACTTTCCAAGAATGTGCCACCAAACTTCCATGATATGCATATCAAATTTAACATTTTTAAATTGTCATTTCCTTGTTAGTTAGGACTTAACCACCATCAACGAGTATTTCATTTATATAGTATCGAAGTGCTGTTTTCTTTCCTTTTTTTTTCTTTGATATAGTATTTTGATTTTCCTCAAAATGCCCTTCTACAATTTTTACTAAAATTTGTTGTGCAAGCGCAAGAAGAACAAATACCATAATGAATAGTGATTGTAGTATCGTGCATGAACAACATCCCAAAGCTTAATTAATGGCAACCATACTCTCATCAACCATGAAACCCTTGTAGCACATCATCATAACATTGAAAATGAACAGACCCGATCTTTCAAAAATTCAGGAGAGTACCACCTACTAACATTATTTAGTCTTATATAATAGTAGGCTTTAGCAACAATTTGTGGGCGAAATTACGTTGACATTTTCAAATGTCAACAAATTGGTGACTCCACAGGGATATGTTTTTCAATAGATTGGAACTCATAACTCATGGTTTCACAGAACAAGCACAGTGATCTGAAGAATATGTGACTCAAATGATTATGCAACAAGGGGGAAGTGAGAAGATTTAATGGAAAGATGACCGGACACTTAGGAATAACTCATGAAAAATGTTAAGTGTGAAGGATTTTACCACTGTATGGATAATAATTTTCCTGTAATGTTCTCTTAAATTGAAAGGGGGGACTTAGATATTTTCTCTTAAGATATTTATGGATGAATAAATGCCAAGAAGAAGCGGGAAACAACTAACGCTTTATAAGACAACAGTGAAAAAAAGTATAGTGATTTTTAAGGGTCATTTAGAGACGACATCATAACAGTTGTGTAAGCTTGATTGTTATTGACTAACAATACTTGCAGGAGTTTCACTGTGGAAAACATGATCCAACATCCTAATTCAAACGCTCAAAAAGATGATAAATACCAAAAATCCAATAGAAATAATAATGCAAAAATCAAAACAGTAGCAACAAAGATAGAACCATTCAGAAGAAGAAAATAAAATTCAACTCAGAAAGTAGAAATCAAAGTGTTGTAAAGCAGAAAAGAAGCAGAAAATTTGAAAACAGAGCTAAAATACTAGTATACAAAAGAATACCATTAGAAAAATATCTTTCATGCTGGCCCCTCGCATTATTTCAAACGAGGACTGCCAATGGTGTGGGAAAACCATTGTCTCTGTAATTCCTTTAAAATTTCTGAGTTAGTGTCCAAGACAAAAGTAATCTGGAAATGTCTTAACACTTGAAATTCTGATGTAGGTATCATCCCTTTGAATAATATGATTAGATCGTCAATATAAGCATGGAGACTGACCGACTCATCCAAATTTGTGTGTATAGGCCAATTTAAGGTGATACTTGCATATAGTAAACTAGAAGGAAAGCAGTCATAGGACATAGTATCGCTACTAGTATTAAAAGTGGTTTTGTGAGTAATTTCTCCTTCTACCTTGATTTTTTTGTAACCAAAGAAAATATCAAGTGAGGGCTCCAATTATAACTCTACGATATGTTGCTGAAACATTTCGATATTGAGAGGAGGGAACGAATTTCTTATAATTTATTTCCTGAAAGTTCGAATAATAATGGAGGTTCTAAACTTATCATGGGTTTTCGAAGCAGGTTCCGAATTTGAAACCCCTTCATGGTGGACTGAAAAAAAAACATTTCAGTCCTTAAGAAATCTCCCAAATCCCTTCGAAAGGTTGCTTTCAGTGCAGAGTTAACAAGTCTATGTTTTTGCCTAGCTGTTTTCATAGTATGTCGAACAAGACTTGGATCAAAACCACGAAGATCCACATTAAACCAAGAAAAAACCTTTTAAATTCCACCAAGTAACCCAACAAACCTCATCTCTTCTTTATTAGGACCCTGGACATTTATTTTAACATTCGTTGAAGATCCATGTGTCCTAATTTTCATGGAGATGGCTTCAACCACCTTCAGTTGTAACTCCTCTTCTTCATGTTTTTCTTTGTTGCCTCCAACACTCAAGGAAAATGAACTCTTGAGAGGAGTCAAGGCTTCGGTAATTTTATTATTTTCTACAAATATAGTCTCCTCAGTCTTGAGAGGTTCATTTTGAATGACAACACAATTTCTTTCATTGTTAGGGATGGCCTTCCAAAATTCTTCATTTTCATAAATGTATGGATGATGTAGAGATTGGCAACCACATTCAAGATAGTGAGGCAAGAGTTGTTGATTAGGAGAGGCTACAAAGAAAACTAATCAATCAACTATAGAATTCAACTCCTTCCAAACATGAGTTATGTTAAAAGATAGGAGATTTTAGACAAGTGCCTAAATAGCTTCGCAATATTGTTCCAACAGATTGTTGCTAAGAGAGCATGTCTTACATATCAGGTTTACAGCAAGCTCATAATTTTTGAAAACTGAAAGGTGACCACAGCCAATATTAAGGGAATTCTCAATGCCTAACAACAAAGCTTCGAATTCAACGACATCGTTTGAGCAAGAAAACTCCAAACTGTATGACAGATTATGAATCTTTTCTATAGGGGAAACCAAGATAATACCAGCCCCTTTACCCTCATTTGAGTGTGAAACATCGAAGTGTATATGCCACAATTCATCCTCTAAATCAATTATTTCCATAGGAATATTATCCTCTTCAGTGAATATGGAATACACTCCTAGGTCTTATTCGATATAGTTTACACTAGATTGTGGAGCACTCTCAATGTAAGACAAAATTCTTCCTTCTCTAAGAACTATGATATTCTTTCCATTCCAAGGAATAGATAAATGTGTCCCGTTGAGTGAGAGGTATCCACCTGTTAGGCCTTTCCAATCTCTCCCCAAGATAATTGAATAATTGCTTACATGCATATCAATCACCTGAATGCTGAGGGTTGTCCTTATCTTAGGATGAGCGCATAAAACCAAGGTTACATCCTTAATATTTCCTATGGTTGTTTGTTGTAGACTATTATAGGAAAGAATGCTTCTGGCGTTTTAGTTTGTACAAGACAAGACTATTTCTTCCATAATAATCTTCAACATCACACTTGGGAATAACCGCCATCAATGAGGCAACAATGGGAAATTGTATCCATGATATTTATGGAAATATAAAAGGGTTTTTTTTTTACAGGGTATCTAAAATTATGTACAACTACTTTATTTATAGAAGAATCCTCTTCAAAAAGATTGGCTACAACAAAATCTTTTCCTTCCATCAATTGGTTTAGATGCATTTGTTTTTCTCGAATGACAACCATGTCTAAGAGGGTCGCATCTTCCTTAATGTTGGCCAATTGATTCAAGATATTGTATTTGGAGGAGGGGGGAGAGGGAGTGATTCCCCAACTCTCAAGAATTTTAGGAACTTGGCGTGCAACAACGGTTGAGGATGAACTTAGGCTAAAAGAACTGCAAGGAGGGTCAAATTTTCCTTTTGGGGAATAGGCTTTGTTTCTAGTGTTCATGACCATGACATCTTATGGCTCAGCAAAATCTAGGACAATGATAGTAGCTTCGGGTATTTTACCAAAGATCTTGTCTCACATGTGGTTTCTTTGTGGTGGTCCTCGCAAAATTTACACCAACTCCAAGGCAGGATAGCTTTGGGATGAAAATTATTTTCAACCAGACTTCTAAAAGGAGGGGCAGAAGAGGATCAAGCTCTAGGGGTGAGAGAGTTGACAGTACCTTTCCACTCAAAATCTATCATGCGAGTGTTCATATCTTAAACCGGTTGTAAGAGAGTGGAAATATCCATCTATCTAACTTATTCCCCCTAGGGTAGACCAGTTTGTTCAAGTTGTTCCTCATACTCTTAGCAAGTGTGCAAAGATGAACCAAGATTATCAATGGCCATTTCTTCAAGCCTGTGACAGTAAGGAGAAGGCAATGCATTGTAGTAATGCATGAAGGCGGCTTGGTTATGAGGGATTATAATTTTGGGGATTTGATTATACAACTTGGTGAAACACAAGTTGAAAGACTTGATGGTCTCACCTTCTTTATAAGTGACATTGTTGTACTCCCTTAACCTCTCAGCAGGACTTTTGGATTTCCTTTAAGTGGATTGAAACCAATAAATCAACTCCTCCCAAGTAGACAAGATCTTAGGAGGAAGGTCAAAGAAAGCGGTCGGAGCCTTTCCCTCCAAGGAATTGACAAACAAGTGCATGCAAGTGTCATTGTCGTTATCCCTATGTTATGACAAGCATTAGAAAATGCCACTAGGTGTTCATTGGTACTGACAATGTTATTTCCTGAAAACTTAGGCAAATTCTTTTTAAACTTTGGAAGTGAGTGAGTAGCAGGTGCTAGGTGAACACGAGAGGACACATGCCATGGTGTAGTTGTGGAATCTTCTTTGAACTAAAAAATACCACTCTTTTTAATGACTTTGGTGGGGTTTGTAGTAGAATAGACAAGGATATGGTGGTTGTACAAGCTAGCAATCAATGATGACGATGAATATTGGGAAGATGGAGCATTTCCAATGCCACCAGAGCCACCACTAGATGTCATCTTATGGATGATAGATGAGGGAGAGAAAGACAAGCTATATGAATAAGATAAATTTCTCCTTAGAGCACTTTCTTAGGAAGATAACTTAACATTTATCCTTCCTATTTCAGCAATAGGATTGATTTTAGGTGATAAGCCTCTTCTTCTTCTAGAAGCATGAGAATCTAAGGACATGAAAGAAAGGCCAAAACTGAAGAAACAAAAGGTTATTGCTGATTTTTGGGCTGCCTACTTCTAGCTTCCAATTGTTCTTGAACACTAATATCTCTTTCAATTGCTTCCCAAGAACGGTTAATCTCAACACAGGTCCTGGCAGTGTCTAAAATAGTATGAAACAGGTTCAAAGCAATTTTGGTCTGGTCTTGGAGACCAAGATCAAGATTGGGCTGCCTTGCAACAAGAACAATCATTCATAGAAAAATAGTCCAAGAATTAAAAAAAGAAAAATAAAGATGTATCGATGAAAATCGAGTATAAAAATTAACCATAGAGATATTGAAGATCTCCCCAGTATGGTTGCCAAATAAATGTTGAGGAAAATATATGAATTGATATTACTCAATCATTTTTAGAATTTACTTGGATAAAGTAAAGTAGACGGGAATATCACCCTATGTTTATAGCCAACAAAATATGTATCCTAACTCACAAGTATTAATTACAAGTGGTTAGGCTAGTTTCTTGTCAAACAAAAGCTTGCTAGAAATTCACTTTTTATGTATTTTTTTGAAAACATTAGTTGTTGAAATAAATGTAAGAACAAAAGTAAAGACACAAATATCATAATAAAGATAGATGAGACATAAAACAATCCTTTATTTCATTCCAATTCATCAAAGAGTCATTGTCTTTACAAAACTTTACACGAAAATCTTGGAACAAAGTCAAACATAGAAATCTTTGGTGGAACATACAAAAGGACCTCTGACAGAAAACCAAAACTGAACTCTAAAAGATGGATCATCTTGCCACAGATTGTTTCCCACTCGACTCTGCACAATATCCTTTATCAGTCATGAAAGTTAATTCACAAACAGACAATCCTACACAGACTATCAAAGATAGATCAACACCTCTGAAGAACAAGTGTCTGAATGATTTGATTCAGCCCTAAATATTGTTGTCTACAATAAGTCCCTTCTATCAAAAAAGAGAATTAGGTTATGATGAATATATGAATGAATGAAAACTAAACTATATCAACATAAACTCAAAGAGAAAACCTTACCATGATTTGTGCTTCTATCCTCCCTTGTTCCTCCCCTTAGTTCAACTTTTAACAATTTAGAATTCATTGGAGTAGTTGAACTAACTTATTGGTTAAGCTAGCATAAGGCTTTAACTAACCTTAGTTAAAGGGTCGGGGGGGGGAGTAATAATCATAATAGGGTCATAATTAAATAATAACTAATAGGTGAGACCCCCTTGTTACTCCTTTAGTGATAACAATCATCACATCATAACATAATCCATTTGTTAAGAAAACACACCCCTTGTGCCTCCCTTCAAAACATATTTTCCTTTGACAATTTTATCTCATAAAATTTGAAAATATTTCAAACTAATACTCATATATCCAAAATAAATCATGTTGTCCAAAATCCATGGAGTCCACTGTCATAAAACAATAAATAACATAAAATTTAAAAACCATATTTTCCAGTCTATGAAGAAACCCTTCCTTGGTTGTTGTTGTCACCTCCAGAGTTCCCTGAATTTTCCTTGATTTTGGCAGATCCTTTAGGATTTATCTCACTGATCACATGGGAACAATCATCCCTCATATGAATTCGTGAAGACATGGATTTGTCAGAATCATCGGAGGGTCAGGAAGGGGAAGCGATGGCTTTTCCTTTATCCAATGCTTGATGGGATTCAGTCTTCAATATATTGCTGGCGTGGGAAGATTTCACTGGCGAGTGGTGAGGGGTAACCTGGACAATTGTGTTTAAAGGTGTGGGAGCAGGAAAAGTTAATGTTTTCCAGCCACGGTGTTGGGAGACTGTTGGGTGGACAATCTCCTGCCACCAATCATTTTTGGGGACTTTAGGTTGTAAAGAGACACGAGATGGAACAAGGATACCAAGGGCTTGAGGGTCTTGAAATGGAGGCATTTCAAACCTTGGTTGGGCTATTCCCTGTCAAATCCAATTAAAGAATCCAGCATGGAACAATTGGACAAGCTCTTCTGAATCAACATCAAAATGTATAGAGAACCTAGGCCTTCTTGGGCCTCAGTTCTAGTCACCTCTACCTCTGTTTCCTCGGCCATGGCTTCCCTGACTGAAAAAACACATACTGCATATGTTAACAATTAGCAAATAGTCTTTTAAATAATCAAGCATGACAACTCCTTAAAAATACAATATAGATTTGGCTCAGAATGTATCAGGCTCATGCAATCCAACCCATACAAATTTTTCTAACGTCAATCAATGAGTAGGGGGGTGAAAAAGTGTTTTGGGATTCATGAGGGGTTCGTATTGAGAGAAAAAAAATGATATAATGAAGGGGAGAAGGAATGGTCACTGCTCAATGACAAAAACAATCAATTGTAAATCAACCCAAAAAAACTTATTGAAAACTACACAAGACATTGCCACCACATCCACTTAACACAAAAAGTTTCTTAGTTGTTATCAATGTCAGAACAGGGAGTGAACAAAATGAATATGGGATATGTGAGGGGGTTTTAATTAGTGGAAAATGAGATAATGAGGGGGAAAAAAACATTTATTGTTCATGATATTAATCAATAAATCCAATCAAAACTTGTAATAAGAACTATATGGATCAACCAACAATTAGATGATTGAGTAAAATTCATGTGTATTTGCCTGATTCCATTGTCCATTAATATCCAATATAGTGTCATTACAACACAAGTGTTTCACGCATTGGTAGAGGTTATGTTCCTTTTCTTTGTACATTTTGCATTTTATGATAGTCAACAATTACACTCATTCCCAATCTGAAATCGTTAACCTCCACCACTTCCATACATCTCTTCAATCTTCATTAAAAAGTCATTCTTCCAGAAAATAATGTAGACACTATTCCTATAATTGAATCAATCAATATCTATACTCATATACATTCCCACATATATACGCAGTGAGAAAAAAAACAAAATAATAAAACTTCGCATGCCACGCTTGAAAAGGCAATTGACTATACAACTGCCAGTCATCATTTAGACACAGGCTATGCAGAAATAGAATTTTGAAGCTATTTAATCATGCCACTATAATTTTTTTTTATCTCAGTGAGACTTAAAACCGAGCCAAACATCCCACATAACTGTCATCAACAATGATCCATTTGCAAAAAAAACAAATGCACTTAGAATTCAGGGGGTATCACTAGGCATAAAAGCAATCCATCCATATTATAAGTGGTGCATAACTCAGAGAATTGACTGTTTAATAATTCCCATAACCACACAACAATATATAACCATGATATAACACAAAAACCTCATTCTGGGTTATTTATTAAGACACTTGTGAGTGACTAGGCTGCGCACATTCAAATGTATTCTACCAATGACAAAGATGTAGTAGAAATATCTAATCCAATCTTCTAATTCTCGAAACATCATCTACAGGACGCAACATGTGTGAAAAACACCAAACACCTATGACCAATTCCAACCATTATCCAAACATCATAAGTGCCACTCTAATGGCTGTATAATAACCAACAATTTGGCACCGTGGTAAGGGAAAACAATCGACCAAACAAGCGTGATAATGGTGTATCCCCATGAACCAAAACAAAAATGATAGAGACCCTTCCATAACAAAACAATTGATTCTTTGACAACAGTCTGGCGATTGTGAACCTTTATAAGTGAAATTGGTAATGTGAGGCTCACGCCATTATAATAGAGGTATTAGAAAAAATCCATACTAACACAACTGCTATACGAATAATGGGTGAGCCCGCATTCGAAGTAATAGGCCACAATAAACTTAACATACTCGAAATACTTCTTATGAAGATCCAATCTTGAGGGTTTAAGGGTTTCCACAGTATCTATCATATGAGGGAGGGTGACACCAACTATAGTGGAAGTTCGGGGCTAAAGGCATGCGCTCAAGGAGGACCACAATGCTTCTGAACATGAGGCATTTCCTTGACAAAGTTGAATAGGGTTCTAGTTAAACCCAGGAACCGTGAAGATAATCATCCAGTCAACTTTTTTAAAGAAAAACCTTTAACAAAATGCAATGGTAACAAAATATATCACCCAGGAATACCACCAACTTTGATGAACTCACAACAATTATATGTAGAACCATCGATTTTCCATTCAAAGATGAAATCACACAGTTGCAACACTCAGGACAACACAAACCCATACAACTGAGACAAAAACATTTCATAACCAGAGTGAAGTCAAGAATGGATAAAAGAGATATACTTGTCAATCGAAAACCCTAAGAGGAGGAGAGGTCGAGTGGTTTTACCTTGCTGAAAATCCGTAGCATGAACACAATAACCAAATCAAACAATAGTCTGATTAGGGTGGAGACCACCGGGAAGGGTAAAGTTGGCATGCAGTAAATGCACGTTGCCTCCACCCATATCAAATTTACTCCATAATACATGCCAACGAGCCCCCATTAACACCATTAATCGACCAATGCATCGAGAATATTAAATCAATAGACCATAGCATAATCCAAGTAACACACTCAACCATTTGTGTCATTACCTTTCCACATGTGCCACCCATGCTATAATTCAAATGAATCTCTTGACCACTATAGAACATAATCATCACTAATAGCACAACCATCATAAAAAAAAATTGCAAAGCCATTACTTCCATAAACCACCAAGGTTTGTAACATATGCATATTAGCTACCGATTGCATCAATCAACACATAACCAATGTATTATCACTTTCCAAGAATGTGCCACCAAAATTCCATGATATGCATATCAAATTTAACATTTTTAAATTTCCATTTCCTTGTTAGTTAGGACTTAACCACTATCAACGAGTATTTCATTTATATAATATCACAGAGCTGGGTTTTTTCCTTTTTGTTTCTACATATAGTATTTTTCTTTTCCTCAAAATGCCCTTCTGCAATTTTTACTAGCATTTGTTGTGCAGGTGTGAAAAGAACAAATACCATAATGAATAGTGACTATAGTATCATGCATGAACAACATCCCAAAGTTTAATTAATGACAACCATATTCTCATCAACCATGAAACCCTTGTAGCACATCATCATAACATTGAAAATGAACAGACCTGATCTTTCAAAAGTTCAAGAGGATTCCACCTACAAGCATTATTTATTCTTATATAATAGTAGGCTTTAACAACACTTTGCGAGCGAAATTATGTTGACATTTTCAAATGTCAACACCATGCAAATAAATTATTTCTTTCTATAAGACTACAAAATATTCAACATGAGGATGTGGTTTGTCAGTGGTTCCCCATTATATTTGAGAATAAATATTCTACATGGTTCTTCTCTTTATAGGAAGCCTGCATTACTAGTTGGAGAAACTTTGAGACCATTTTTCTTAGGGAATTTGGGGAAAACAAAACACCAACAAATTTAGTCTTAGAACTATCATGAATTAAAATGTATTATGAGGAATTGGTCAATGACTACAATCAATGCTTCCTTACATTATTGAAATGAATCCCACAAGCATATAAACCTAATGAAGAAATTTCCATTGAATTCTACACCTATGGTTTTCCCATGTCCATGGTGATGTTTGTTAAGAAAGTTGAGAAAACCACCCTCGAAGAAGCTTTTTAGGAAGCTCTTAAAGTTGAAAATAAGATGTTGAGTTTAAAAGGGAATCTCGGGGAATAATCATCCAAAGAAAAAGGTAAGACCAAAGTAATAGTGTCCAAACCATCAAAAGAAAAGAAGGATTTTTATTCACTGGATATGGAATCTCTCCAATGTGTTGGAGAAATTTCTATTTTTGACACACTATTTCAATGAGAGTTAACTGAATAGTTCTATTTTAGGATTTTTATTTAGGTCGTCACTATTATGCATGTATCCATTCTATGGAAAGGTAACTACTTGATTTCTTTTCTTAATTTTGGAATGGTTTTCCCTATATATGAGTGCATTCCACACATTCATTTTGTCATATTGGTCATCATTGTATCGATCATTCATTCATTGATCAACTCACTGGAGTAGTGTGAATATATTGTCTCATTCTTCCATATTGAATCTCTCATCTCATTCTCGATAAAAAAAAAATGTATTTGCTTTATCTAGATCTCATGTGCAATTTTTGATGAAACATTGACATGGTATCAGAGCTAAGATGCTTGGAGCAAGCTAGACAAGACAAAGAATAAGGAAAATCAGAGTTTCGGTGAGCATAATTTGTGTAAAATACAAAGGGAGTTCTCCCAAAATATTAACTTTATAAGGAAATGGCCCATGGTAGAGGTAAATTGACCCATTCTGCAAGTGTTTTTTCAATAGTTTTGTGAAATTCCTCATTGTTTGCTAAAAAGATAAGCCAAATGATCGCCTCCGGAAACTGATACAAATTTTCCATTTAAAGTGACATTCTGCAGTGATTTCTCCCAAATTTTAACTTTCTGAGGAAATGGCTCAAGTGAAAAGTAAATAGACCCATCATGCAAGTGGTTTTTCAATTGTTTGGAGAAATTTGTCAACGTTTTCTCAGAAAGGAAGCAAGAATATTGCCTCCTAAAACTGATACGAATTTTCCATTTGATGTGCTCTTTCTGCAGGGATTTCTCAATTTTTTCACTTGCACATTGAGACTAAAATTTTAAGGGTTTCTCAGAATCAATTGGGAGAGAATAATTGTAATGGAGGAAAAATATGCAGTTATATTGACACTTCAGAGTCTGAATCTAAAAAATGTCAAAGAAGTTAACAAACTTCGAGGTGAACAAGAGAGATCTAATATTTGTCTTCAAAACAAGTGTACTTATTTTTCCAGGGATTCTAGACTCATTGGGAGTCTAATGGAGGATCAAGAAGCTTAAGTTGATACTTGGACCACCCGCATTAATGATATGGAGGAGAAATTCACTCTTCTCAATGAGCAT
>ML802322.1:124124-144231 GCA_009831015.1 Picea engelmannii
GATTCAAAATGAAAATGTCTCCTTGGTATATATAGGAGACTAGGAGGTATAATTACAACTAATGGCCTAAAGCCGACATAAATAAAATAACATTACTAATCTAATATGCCCCAATTAAGGGGTAATGAGCCAATATTAGGGCTCAACATCAATCATATTTGGTTTGATCAGCGTTGTTGGATTATACATGCATATGATTTTTGAATTTTCAATGTGTAACCTTCGATGTGGATCCTAGTAGCACTAGCTCCTTCCTCAATATTCCAATTATGTGACCTTAGACGATGCTCTCATGTGACCACATGATTGCATGCATGGCCAAAGGTGGTTTAAGGGAAATTCACTTTTTCCCCTAAAATTCACTACAAAACTCCATGTATGCCTTTGGCGATACTGTGGTTTAGATTGTGGCTCGCCTTCAACTTTTAAAAATTCGATCACCACCAATCCCCGCAATTCGACGGGACCGTCGATCTCATAATATTGACGGTTCTCCTGAAAGGAAGTTTCAGATTTGTTCTTTCATGATCTGTAAATCATATCTAACCTCCTTAAATCAATGACTGTGATTTATTTCATGATCCGGGCTCCGGGAGCTTAAAATCGCAAACCCTTCTTTTGTCTGTACACCAATCTTTCGGAGTCGATGATCTACAAAAAATTTTCCTTATCAATCGATGACTCTTCCTCTAGTTTGATAATTTGACCTTTCAACCATATCGATGGTTTTGTGGCCTCATTCTCAATCAATGGTCAAGAATTTATTTCAGCTCTCATGCTCTCCAGGCTTTGGGAATTTCAAACCTCAAACTGAAACTCTCGAAGTGATTTCTCTGGATCTCACGATCCATCGCCATGTATCCCTCTAGATCTGACAATTGAGATTTATTCCAGATCTCTGGCTCTACGGACTTCACTTATTTCAAATCTCAAACTAAAACTCTTGAAGTGATATTTTTCCAGAGAGTAACCTCCTCACATATTTAGACCAAAAACAAATGATGTTTGTTTGATCAAGATCTTAGATCAATGACTCGATCTATCTATGAAGTATCTTTTCCTTGGATTAAATACAATGAATCCTATCCTTCCACTTAATTTGATCTGACACCTGATGAAGATTCGGATAATGGAATTCTCAAACCTTGTGCCCCGCTTATCTTATCCTTCAATTAATTTGATCCGACAGCTGACGGAAATTTGGATGATTGAGATCTCAGATCTTTCAACTTATCCTGTCCTTCCACTCAAAAGTGATCCAATGGTCATTGTCTCTCTTCCTCCTGAGTTTTTGATCTCTCTGACTTAGAATGTTTTCTAAGTGTTCAAGGATATCGACCTTTTCTCCTTCTACGAGTCAGTCTCTTGGACCTCGTCTGCACTTCTGGAAATCACTATCTCTTTCGATATTTCTCATCTTCTTCTCTCTCGAGGTTTGGTTCATTGTTGTTCTTTCCATAAATGACAAGCACACTCTTCCTGTAAACATGCAAACAATATCCCCCTTTGGCTATGATGGAAACCCTGAAAGGCTGCCCTATTCTACTTAGACCTCCAATTGTAGCATCCAAACAACACCTTTTCTTCCCCTTTGACATCAATGTCAAAGAAAACATGCTCCCCCTGAGCTATTGTAGTACTTTTCATAGGTATCATATATTCAACCAACACATACTCCCCCTGACAAGATGGACTCTCTTAAGTGAGAGAAGGGATGAAACCCAGATTTTGACAGAGATATTCAAATGGTGTCTTGGCTAGGGGTTTAGTAAAGATGTCTACAATTTGTTCCGTGGAAGGAATATAATTCAGCTAAACAACTTTGTTTGTAACCTTCTCTTTGAGAAAATGATACTTTATTAGTATATGATTCATATTTTAATGGAGAAAAATATTCTTGGATATGCTCATGGAACTGTTGTTATCACAGTGAAGTGGAATTGGATCAATATATGTTACCTTCAAATTTGCAAGAGTTTATATCATCCATAAAATATGAGTGCAACAAGTAGAAACATCAATGTACTTTTCTTTTGTAGTTTATAATGAAATGGACCCCTTCTTCTTACTAATCCATGCTACTAACGAATTACCTAAGAAGAATGTGCTTCCAGTGGTGCTCTTTCTCTCATCCAAACAATTTTAAAAATCAACATATGAATATGCAGTTAATTGAAATTCTAATTTCTAGGATACCAAAGACCATGAGTCATTGTACCCTTCAAATATTTGAATAGCCTCTTGAAAACTACTAAATGACTTTGTTTAGGAGAAGACTGATAATGACCTATCATTCCAACAACTTGCATTATATCAGGACGATATGTTTTGATGTACGTAATAATCCCTATCATTGATCGATATGTTCTTTGATCAACATCAGGTGAAATATCATTTTTACTGAGCTTGTAAACAACCACCATAGGTGTACTAATAGGAGAGGAAACTTCCATATGAAACTTCTTCAACATCTCTTTCAAATACTTTTATTGAGAGATAAATATCCCTGCATATCTCTGATTGATTCATAAACCAAGAAAATATGACAGTTATTCTGTCCTGGACATCTCAAACTCAGTCTGCATTGAATCAACAAACCACTGAACTGAAAGTTCATTAGTGCATCCAAAAATAATGTCATCTACATAAACCAAAACAATTAATAAATCATCACCTTCAAACTTAATCTACAAATTACTGTCAACAATACCTTTCTTGAACCCTTTGTCCTGTAGAAATTTTTCCATTCTATAATACTCAGCTCATGGTGCCTGTTTCAGTCCATATAATGCCTTTTTCAACTTACACACATAGTAAGGATTATCTTTCAATGAAAATCCTTCAGGTTTCTCCACATATAATTCTTCTTCTATATATCCATTAAGAAATGATGACTTAACATCCATCTGATATACTTTAAAGTTCTTATGATATGCATAGGAAAGAAATATTCTTATGGCTTCCAATCTTGCCACTGGTGCAAAGATTTCATCAAAATCTCGTCCTTCAACTTGTGCATACCCATTAAAAACCAATCAGGCTTTATTCTTAACAATTTGTCCTTGTTCATTCATTTTATTCTTAAACACCCATTTGGAGCCAATTACATTCTTATATGAGGGTCTAGGAACAAGGTCCCAAGTATTGTTCTTCCCAATCCGATCCAGTTCCTCATTCATTGATTTTAACCAATTTACATCTTTATTGGATTCATTAAAGTTCTTGGGTTCCACCATGGATATGAAGGCTATATGTGATTGCTCAGTGCCTTTGATTATCCTTCTCCTAGTTTGTACACCTTTGTCTTTCTCACCAATTATCTAATTTGCAGGATGATTCTTTTGAGTAGTTATAGAGGGAGGATTTGATGATGTTTGTTGATTTGAGTCTTCTTGACTATATGTATATTCATATGACTCAAATTCTTCTTTTTCTGCTTCTTGGACCTGTTCATCTTCATCTTCAACTATATCCTTTGTTGTTGATTGAATGTTTCTTACATATCATGTCGGGATTTATTCATAAACTTTTATCTCAATACAATCAGCCAATTTATGCAGCCTCTTATTATAGAATCTTTATCCTTTACTGTTTGTAACATACCCTAATAATATGCCTTCATCAGCCCTGTCATCATATTTGCCAATGTTTTCATCATTATTCTTGATATAACACTTACTCCCAAAGACTTTAAAATGCTTGATTGAAGAAGGTCTTCCAAACTATAGTTCATAAGGAGTCATGTCACTTTATGCCCTGAGATGAGCTTTGTTAAGAATATGTACAATTGTATGAATTGATTCTACCCAATATGTATGAGAAATATTATTTCCATTCATCATTGATCTTTCCATCTACTAAACTGATCTATTATGCCTCTCAACTACTCCATTTTGATGTGGATTCCTTGGAATATTATACTCTCTTTTGATCCCATGTTTATCACAAAACTCTTTGAATTCCCTTGAACCAAACTCTCCTCCTCTATCAAATCTTACTGCCTTCAATCTTTTTCTTTTTTGATTCTCAGTCAGAGCCTTAAACACTTTGAATTTGTCAAATGCTTCAGATTTTTCTTTCAGAAAGGAAACCCATGTAAGTCTAGAATAATCATCAATAATCAACATGAAGTGGTTTTATTTTCATGTACCTTTATTACTTGATGGTCCACATAAGTCCATATGTACTAGTTGAAGAGGTTTCTCTGTTGATGAAAATTTCTTAGATTTAAACTGTGTCCGAGTGAGCTTTCCTATTTGGCAAGGTTTGCATACACCATCATATGGATTTGATATTTTTGGAAGATCTTTTACTGCCCCACTATTTCTAAGTTTGATTAGATGATCAAAATTTAGGTGTCTGAGTCTCCTATGCAATAACCAACTTTCATCATACTTTCTTAAGTGACATTCTTCTTTTTCTTCTTTCAAAACATAGACAATGTTTTTTGTTCTTATGCCTTTTTCAATCAATTGTCCTAAATTCACAGATTGTGTTTTACAATCTTTAGAAGTGAAGACAACTTTACATCCTCTGTCACAAAATTGAATGACACTAAGTAGATTATGTTTCATACCATCTACAAACAACACATCTTGAACTTTCCCTTTTCCATTACTTAGAGTTACCATTCCTTTACCTTTGATTTTTCCCGGTGCATCATTTCCAAAGGTTACATTTCCTAATTTTCTTTCAGTTAGAGACATAAACTTACTTTTGTCTCCAGTCATATGTTTGGAACATCCATTGTCAATATACCAGGGGTTCTATTTTCTTTGATATGAAAGTAATAGACCACGTTTTTCACTATATTTCTTTTTCCATGTGCTGTCATTTCTAGCTATGGGTTTTATCCTTGGATCTTCTTTGTAATTCTTCAGATGGTCGTTTGCATCTTTGTGGCCGAAGTTAGGAAATTTATAGCATTTGATATCATTGTTCAATAGGTCAAAGTGATTGGTGCAACTTTCTCTACTCACTGGTTGTTTAGTTCTATGTTGCAAATATTTTTTATTTCTGGATATCCTCAGTTGCATGTCTCTCAACTTAATTTGACAATTTGCAATCTTATCACCAAAATTAGAGCAGTAAAAATAGTAACCATGGAATAATTTTTGGTACCTGATGGATGGAATTCTTCTTGGCATTTCTTGCTCCATCTTTTGATATTTTTTTTTTAGATCATCTTGTCTTTATTAGCTTTTGGTGGAAGAGTACTCACATGGTCTGATTGTTTGCTGACTTGGAACTTGATCATCTTTACTGTCACTTTGATTTTTGTCTATTTTCTTCTTGAACCACTTACATAGCCTAAACCGGTCTTCAACAAAGTAGATCTACGTTTTCTCATAATGTCATTTAGTTCTGATGAGGCTTTAATGCTTGGAATATTTGTGGGATACAATGCTTTAAACGTCTCCATCTCTTTTCTGGTTTTTACTACCTCTTCTTCCAAGTCTTCACATCTTTCCTTCTTCTCTAATAACTGTTGTTTTAGAATGTCCTTTATTTTATTTTCCTCTTCTAATTCCACTTTTAGCAGGGCAAAGTCTTCATCAGGTTTTTTACTGTCTTTCTCGAACTGTATCAACATTGTTTTTTGTTTTTTCTTCTTAAATCAGAGTCTAGCAATTTCTTCTAGAGAACTGATTAGTTATCCTTCCAAGTCAACCATAACTTCTTCGTCATTAACATCCCTTCTTGTGATTTTATTATCATAATCCTCTTTGTCCATAAGCATAAATTCATTAACCTTATCTTCACAAGAAGAATCACTATCTGTGTCTCTTGAAGAGTCATCATCATTTACACATAAACTTTTCTTTTTACCAAATCTCTTGGATTTTTACTTCTCTTCACTTTAAGAGTTATGTTCCTTCTTCTTGTGTGGACACTTAGATCCAAAGTGACCTATATTTACATAGTTAAAAAATTTGAAGGGAAACTTTCCTTGGTACTTGCCTGATCCTTTCTTTAGTCTTCTCGCAATTTTTTCTTCAATCTCATTAGGCTCAGAATGCTCATTCTTATCTGCTTTAAATGATGCTTCTATAGAGGTGTGTTTATCTTTTCTAATCCTCATTTCATAATAAGTTACAATTCCTAGAATTTGATCAATAGACAAAACATTAAGATCATTCAATTCCTCTATTGTAGAAACATTTGGATTAAATATATTGGGTAGAGATCTTAAAATCTTCTCAACTAAAAATGTGTCTTCAATCTTCTCACCAAGACCCTTCGTGGAATTCACAAGCTTGTCAACTCTTAAGAAATATTTATTAGTTGTTTAATCCTAATTCATCTTTAGTTCTTCAAATTTTAATCTATATCTCTAAAGTTTGGCATCTTTTACTTTCTCATTTCCTTCATAACCGCTAATGAGTTTATCCCACATGTCTTTGGAAAAATCAAGCTGCATCACTTTTACAAATTCAACTTCAGCAAGCCCACTCAAGATATCATTCATTTCCTTTGCATTGAAGCTAAATTATAACTTATCATCTTTGGAAGCTAGCATAATAGGTTTTGTATATCTAGTCTCTACAACATCCCAAACATCAGCACCTAGGGCCATAATGTATGTTCTCATTCTAACCTTCTAGAAATCAAAATTTGTTCCATCAAACAAAGCAAGATTATTGGTTGAAGTTCCTTCATGGATTGTCATGTTTAAGATTACTGGCCTATATTTAAATACAAGGAACCCACACTGATACCAATTGTTGGAATTACTAAGACAACTGAGAGGGGGGGGGGTGAATCAATTGTCATTGTACATAAAAAAATTTATGCCTATTAAAATATTATTAACCTTCTCCAAGTGATCATCAATATTATGAAAAACATGAACAACAAAAATAACAAACATCAATCACACATATGATTTACACATAGACATATATTCAAGAGGAAACCCATAAAGGGAGAAAACCTCTTCTTCTTCGAATGATAGGCAGTATTTTAAATTTTGTACATCATCTTTTTTTTTAGCACCATATCAAAATGAGGCTACAACCTCTTCTTTAACAAGCTCCAACTTTATGAGAGAACCAAGTCTCTGGTTTCTCTAGCACCCACTACAAGGAAGCAACAACTGGATGGAAGCACCAACTTCCAGTCACACAGGAACCAACCTGTATAACAAAGAACAATGGTTCTACCTTGCACCACCCTATCAGCCTAGTTTTGCAGGTTGCAACCAGATGGAAGCTACAAATCCATATGTTCAAGAACCCACCTGAAACTCTAAAGAAAACAATCCTCCCTAGCACCACCCTACCACCCTGAGATATTAATCTTTTCTTGCTGAAATTTATTACAGTGATACAATGTTTATCAATGGCTTACTAGTCTCATCACTCTTTTTCTACACTAATCTTCTTTTCCTGCATCAATGTCTTCCTATTCACATCTTCTTGCGATAAAGTTCTCGTATAGTCTGTTGTTTTCACCATTTCTTCTCTGTCTAGCTTATGTTCGTCATCTCTACATTTTCTCCCTCGGTTCATGGTATGATATTCATTGCTTATAGTTCAAATACTTTTTACAGAGAAATAACAACCCCTCTCTGTCATGACATTATTCTTTTATTCCTGCTCTCATCATCCATTACACTCCGCATCTCCAACGCTCAATTCAGGAATCTAAGAAAACGCTTAAGAATCATGATTCCAACACTCCGGAACAATGATTCAACCTCTCAGGAAAAATGATTTAGCTAGTGTAACTGAATCATAACTGATCAAGAAATCACAAGATGAAACACCGACCCTTCGATCAGATTTGATTTGATCAACGTCATTGGATTATACACGAAGATGCGTTTTGAATTTTCAATGTGTAACCTCTGATCTGGATCCTAGCAGGCTAGATCCTTCCTCAATATTCCGCTGATGTGACCTTGGGTGATGCTCTCATGTGACCACATGATTGCGGGCGTGGCCAAAGGTGGTTTTTGTGAAATCTTCTTTTCACCCTACAATTCACTATAGAGCTCCATGTATGCCTTTGGAGATACTGTGGTTTTGACTGCGGCCTACCTTCAACTTTTTAAAGTTCGCACACCTTCAATGCCTGCAATGTGATGGGAAAATCGATATCATGATATACATGGTGCTCCTGAAAGAATGGTTCAGATTTGTTCTTTCATGATCTGAGGATCAGATTTAACCTCCTTAAATCAACAACTGTGATTTATTTCATGATTCGGGCTCCAAGAGTTTCAAATCTAAAACCTTGATTTTATATTTATGCCAATCTTCCGGAGTCGATGATCTATGGAAAACTGGCCTTCTCAATCGATGGCTCTACCTCTACTTTAGGAATTTGACCTTTCAACCAGATCGATGGTTCTGCGGCCCCTTTCTCGATCAACATTCAAGAATTTATTTCGGCTGTCGAGCTCTCTGGACTTCGGGAATTTCAAATCTCAAATTGAAACTCTAGAAGTGATTTCTATGGAGCTCACAATCCATCGCCACATATCCCTCTGGATATGATGGCTCAGATTTACTCCATCTCTTCAGTTCTCCAGACTTCAGGTATTTCAAATCTCAAACTGAAACTCTTGAAGTGATATTTTTCTGGAGCGTAACCTCCTCACATATTTAGACCCAAAACAAATGATGTTTGTTTGATCAAGATCTTAGATCAACAAATCGATCTTTCATCGAAGAAGATTTGCCTTGTATTAAATCCAACAGTTGTCCATATTTTCTTATCCTGTCCTTCGAATTAATTTGATCTGACGACTAACAAAGATTTGGATAATCGAATTCTCAAACCGTGTGCCCCATTTATCTTATCCTTCATTTAAATTGAGCCAATGGCTGATAGAAATTTGGATGATTGAGATCTCAGATCTTTCATCTTATCCTATCCTTACACTCAAAAGTGATCCAACGTTCGTTGTCGCTCTTCCTCCTAAGTTTATGATCTCTCTGACTTAGAAGGTTTTCTAAGTGTTCAAGGATCTCGACCTTTTCTTCTCCTGCGAGTCTGTCTCTTGGACCTTGTCTTCACTTCTGCAAACTGCTATCTCTTCTGAGCTTTCTCATCTTCTGCTCTCTTGATTTTTGGTTCATTGATTCTCTTTCCATCAATGACAAGAAAAATATTCCTATAAACATGCCAACATTATGGTGTTTACTTCAATGTTTTGGAAGCACTTTGACTAGCCCGACCATATTGGTGTAAGCTAGCACATTAATGCTTGGAAATATCTAATTGTTGTCAACTAGTATCAACTACAACATTTCATCTTCAACACACTCATTGAAGCATATTATGATATGTCATCATCAGATCATGCTTCACTGACTTGACATTTTTTATTGGTTTTGGATACTATCTACCTTCCACATGGTGGGTCTCATCTGTTCTTTTATTTTTTGGATGCATTGTCTTTTGATGGGGGTTTTTTTTCCCCATGTGGTATTCACTCTTTCCTCATTTTTATTCAGTGTTCATTAGTTTCCTTTAACTTGAGTACCTAATATGGCCAAGTAACTTGGACTTATTATTTTTAATCTATATTGATGTTCGAGGGGGGGGGTGTTGGAGAAATTTCTATTTTCGACCCACTATTTCAGTGGGAGTTCACTGACTAGTTCTATTTTATACTCTCTATTTAGATCATCACTATTATTCATGCATTTGTTCCTAAGGAAACCTAACTGCTTGATTGATTTTATTAATTATGGAATGTTATGTCCTATATATTAGTGTATTCCACTCATTTATTATATCATATTGATCGTCCTTGTATCAATTATTCATTCATTGATCATCTCATTGAAGAAGTGTGAATATATTTTTTCATTCTTCCATATTGAACCTATCGTCCCTTTCTTGATAAGCTTTGTTTGTATTTGTTTTAGCTAGACTTCATGTTCATGTTTCGAAGAAACATTGACACAAAGAATAGTTAAAAAAAATATCAAATGAACTAATATATTTGAATAATACCGGTGGAGAAGGATATTCAAAGTGAAAGAATTTTTTTATATTTCCCCCCAAGAAAGACAAGAGTAATCCCCCAACCAATAAAATCAATCCTTCCCATGAATATAGGATTAATATGGAAGATATTGTTAAATATTTACAAACTTGGGAAACATAAAATATGACTAAGGTGAAGGACAAAGGAGAGGAAAATCATGAACAAAAAGAACAATCTTAGGAATCTCAAGGAATGGAAGAGAAATAGGTGAACTCATTTTGGGATATCACTTATGGTGGAGAGGAAGAAAAAACAAAGTAGATACACTAGTCCCAAAACATTGTAAATACTAGGATTTCAAGAAAGAACATTTCACCTAATGCCCCAAACACTTCCAAACCTCCTACAACTACCACTTCCAATACCAGGAAAACCTCATCTTCTACCAACCCGAATTCTCCCAAACTTTCTAAAATGAAATCCTCCAACGAAAAAGATAACTATCAAACACCTAAGCCAAGTGATCCCTACATTTCCCCAAAAAATTGGAATATTATTTCTTGGAATATTTGAAGAAAACTAAATCCAATATTTCCCTGTTTGAACTCATGAAACTCCCTTGGATTCAAGAAAATATTATTAAAAATCGATGTTGGATTTGTTTTCCACTTGGGTGAGCAAAAGAGATCCCTTAACTATCTAGTTAGTGTTATCTCTCAGTTTGTAGGAAAGGTTTAGGTAGCTTGAAGTCAAGGCTCAAACTGGCGTAACAGGAACTTCCCCACCCACTATCACCTCGATGAGGAGCTCTTTCTATTTAGGGTGGCTAATCCCAAGGGAAACGTCCCTATTAATCTAGGGTTCTGAAGGAGAAGGATCAAGGGTTTAAGGCTTCAAAGGTTAAGGTAAGCTTTCCCTTCACAGATTACTGCCAAAATGATATTCAAAGAAAAGATATTCCATTGAATGGCACCTGTTTGCAAGACAAGGAAAATAAAGCTAAAAGAATGTGCTACAATGGTTAGTACTTCAAAAAACATTAATGACTATCTTTAACACATATGAGCAATAATGAATGTAATTATTGACGAAGTCAATGATTGGAAATAAATACAAAGGCTTATAATACTTCTTCAATAAATACAAAGTGATACTTGATTTCAATCAATCTTTATTATATCACAATGCAATAAATATGCTCATACACCAATATTGTTGCTGCGTCACTATGCAGATTGTGGGTGACATCAGCCCTATTTCTAGTTGGTTTTAGCTAGACAAATAAGTGGATGTTTTGTTAAACAGGCCAATGAGATTTCTAAACACTTAAATGTTAATAAAACCACAACGTTTCACACTAAACAAGGGTTAAAGGGAGGCTTGACGTCATCAATATTGTTGCTGCTACAAAGGTGATGTCAGCCCTAATTTAGGTTAGTTTAGGATGGCAAAGAAGTGAAAGTTTTGTAAGTTAATCCAATAAAAAGGATCCACACATCAATGCTAATCAATAGATGACTTAGCCGCAATTTTTAAATCAGCCAAAGTTTAAATGAGGCAAGACGTCATCAAGGTTAGGGTTAGAAAAACGCTAGGGCTAGAAATATGTTAGGGTTAGTAGGTTTTCACAATTGAGAGTTTGCAAAGGTTGTTTTAAACACTAAGAACTCAATGTTTAGGATTGGACTAGTGCCTTAAGGTAAATGGAGTCAAGGAGTAAGGCTAATGGCTTGGGAGAATCTAAATCTAAGGATGGGAGAGTTAGGCTTTGTAGTGCTGCAAAGGCAGGGCCACAAAGTCAAAACCCTAAGGGGAGGAGGCTCATTCCGGTGTTGCAAAAGAAAGGCCTCATGCTCCTCCCTCTTTCCTTAGAACTCTTTGGCAAAATGGCTAGCTTCAAACTATAAGTCTAGGGCTAAAAAGTGTTGCTTGGGGACAAGGATTTTCAAACCCTAAGGTCAAAACCCTAGGTGTAAACTAAATTAGGCCTAGGATGTCTTCCTCCTTCAACTTATAATTCAAATCTAACTCGGAAAAAAGAATGGCTAGTGTAGCAATGGCTAGGCTAAACCTTCTTTAATCAATGGCTAAACAAGTTTTTATCATGGGGACATGAAGCAACAACCTACTTGTGTGTTTTCTCCCTAGGGTTTCAATGATTAAGCATAATAATAACAATGTAACTATACATGTGAGATATTTAATCAACAACCATTCAATCAAGAAGTTTTGATGAGAAAAACACTTACAAATTCATGAAAAAGCTTATCAAACCCTAGTTGTAACACCTTCCAATGATAAAAACACCATATGCATGCCAAAGATGATCCTTCCAAGTGTAGCGCCTCACTCCAAGAGAAAATATACAAGACAAAAGATAAAAGAGTATCTCTCACAAGAGAGCAAGTTATGTTATGTGAAAATGAGAGGCAACATCCTCTCTTTATATCATCCAAATGACCTTTAATTAACAAAATAGGTCATTAAAAACAACCGACAAGGCTGACTTATCATTATTCAATGATTTGTCACATTAAATGCTAAAAATGTCAAAATAGAGCTAAAAAGGGAGACGTCGGGCCCCTCTGAGGGAGACGTTGGCCCTTTTTGGGCATGATCATCATCCAAGGAGAAAAACGTTGGCCCCTTTGGGGCTCCTGCAACCTGTCACATCTTCCAAACAAGCCTAGCACGCTACCACATGCTCCAGAAATCGTCCAGCCTGCCCTGGATAGCGTCATGTCTATCAAATCCATCCTCCATCTGCAAGGGTTGATCCCCCCTAGGTCAAATCTCTGCCACTGGGTCCTGGTGAGGGCGTCCTTCTATATTCTTCATGAAAGGGCTCATCATGATGTTTTCCTTCTTCTCCCATCCCAACAACCATCTGATGGGCTCTTCAGCCCCATGGAGGTCCGAGCTAATCATCTCCCCATGTGTACTTGGTCCTCTGGTACCTGTCCGTCGAGCATGGTCCTGCACATCAAAAACTACGCCCTCCATGGGCTCATCATTCCTAGATATCATAGAAATGTAAATCATATTTCATCATTAATGTTATCAAACATATGCATGAAATCCCTAGCATATCATCTAAGAGCTCAAAGACATTACACAGATCTACTATACAAAGCTAAGGAAACCGATAGAACAACCTATTGGGCTAATAACCATAAGAGATGGAAAGTTTCCTCAGAAGATCATTCAATCCATGTTCAATGCGGTGATATGGTTTTAGGGATGTCCAGTCATAGTAAGACTAAGGGCTGGTGTTTTCTGTGGGTGACTTTGTAGGAGGTGAGTTGTACCCGTCATGGATGCATTTTTTTTCCAAGCCCTTTATTGCCTTATCTTTATTTTATTTCTTTTTCATTTTTACTACAAGGTATGACCAGAGGACACTGCCTTGGCTTGGTGGCCAGAGCTGACAATTTTACCCACTAGTATCTTCGCAGAAATGAGAAGGTTGGCTCGTGATGAGACCCCCTTTCCTTTGGCCATGCAACCAAAGGTCATTACCCTGGTTTGGTGACCAGATAGTGGCAATGTCATACTACTAAATACCTATGAACATAATGGGCCGGCTCGTGATGAGACCTCCCATCCTCTTGGTTAGGTCTTGCAATTTATTTATTTTATTTTTCTTAGGGTCCCTTAGTTTCTTATCGAGAGACCTTTTATTTCCTTCTCGGGGATCCCCTGGGCGAAGCATCTCTAGGTTTTATTTCCTATGGATTTTATCTTTTACGAGCTACTTTTACCCCCTGAGCCTTTAGCCCCTTCTTCCCATAAGACAAGATGTAACCCTGAATGGTCATCCTAATGGCTAGACTAGGGGAATGGGATGGATGAGCGGGGTATAAGATGTAAAAGTGATAATATGGTGGGAGCGGACGATGGCTCTGCAAAACCCCTTTGGTGACTTACAAAAACCCATGAATACCAGCTTGCTAAGTTACCCCATAAATCACCCCAACAATGGTCAAGTGGATTAGTGTAAGATCCAAGCAATCATCCGAAATGAAAGGAACCTAATGCATATATAAGAAGGTTATAACGATCAAATATGACACATACCATGATACCTCGGACCAATTACCTCATGGAGAAAGAGTTCTCTCCGATGCAAGCCCAGGCCGGTAGTGATAGAAGCTGTTATTGATGATAGGACAAGTCTGGCTAAGAAGAAGAAAGATGGGCCCTCCAGGGCCATTCTCAAGTCAATCTCGCTCTCGGAACTCCATGTCTAGGACCATGTGGG
Source organism: Picea engelmannii (assembly GCA_009831015.1). Lineage (NCBI taxonomy): Eukaryota > Viridiplantae > Streptophyta > Pinopsida > Pinales > Pinaceae > Picea > Picea engelmannii. Next base: position 138,329 of record ML802322.1, read on the forward strand.
CCTCGAGACATGATCTCCTAGTTATCCCTAGATATCGGGGATAACATCTAGCTGCAACTCGGGGACATGTGCTAACTGTAGAGAGCATGAGAACCTCAGCAATCTCTGGCATAGACCTGTAACCTACTCACACTTGACAAGAAAGAATCAGCGACAAAATACGGGGTGGTATTTCCACCCCACAAAATAGCAATAGCATATACATATTAAATGTGCATATAAGGAAATAAAGCAAGAAACAAACAAGATGCATATATAAAGGAAACAAACAATACGGTATAATACATGGAAGTGGTTACTTACCTGTATGATCACGTGTCTAGAGGGTAGTAACGCTTTATGTGCAAAGCGTTCACTGGTAATTTCAAAATTTCTCCTTCCATTGTTTCCAAGTTGTAGGAATTTGTTCCTGCACAACTTCTGATTTTGTAAGGGCCTCCCCACAGGCTGTCAAATTTTTTGTGCATACCAGGTTTCTCTTTTCTTTTGTCCCATAAAAGAACAAGGTCTCCTTCAGAGAAACTCTTGCCTTTGGCTTTGTGATCAAAAGTGTTCTTTAATTTTTCTTGGTTCTTTACCATCTGACCCAAGTCATTTCTTTGAGTTTCGTCTAATTCTATCAGTTGGTTTATTCTCCCTTGGATCGCCTCTGCATCTATGTCATATTGTTGTACAAATCGGAGAATGGGAATTTGGAGATTCGCAGGGAGCTTTGCTTCAAGTCCATACACTAGCTCAAAAGGAGTTTTTCCAGTGGATGTCTTTGTCGTTATTCGATCTGCCCATACTGCATACTTTAGTTTGTTGTCCCATGACTTCTTGTTTTCTTCAACCACCTTCTTTAGAATATTCATAAGATTCTTATTGGTTGATTCTACTAGCCCATTTCCTTGTGGGTAATAATTTGAGGAATGAGATAGGGTAATGCCATATTTGAAACAAAATTCTACCAGAGCGTAGGAATTAAAAGATTTGGCATTATCCGTAGTGATCTTGGAAGGTATCCCAAACCTTGTTATGATCCGATCTTCCAAGAAATTCATGAAAACTTCTTCAATGTATTTCTTTGTAGGAATCGATTCAACCCATCTGGTGAAATAGTCTGTAGCTGTCAAAATCCATCGATATCCATTACTTGAGTTCTCCTTGAATTCGCCAATAAAATCCAGGCCCCACTGCTGAAAAGGTGCTTCTACTACCACTGGTTTCAAAGGCTAGGCTGGGAGCTTTGGTTTGCCTGTGAAGAATTGGCAAGGTTGGCAGGACCGAACATGCTGATAAGCATCTGAGAAAAGGGTTGGCCAATAATATCCTGCCCTCAAAATTTTGTGGGCAGTGGTACTTGCAGCAAAATGGCCGCCACAGTATCCAGAGTGTAATTCCTTCAAGATCTTCTTTGCTTCGTCCTTATTCACACATCGAAGTATAACGCCATCGAGATTCTTCCATCCAAGTCCATTTTCTATTAGGCAGTATTTCATGGCCTTCAACCTCAAATCTCTCCTTTTTTGATCCACCAGGTGATCAGGACATGACAAGTTCTTCAAATAATAGACTATGTCAGAATACCACTCATCATGTTCCAATTCACTGACTATCACATTCACCTGCTTGTTCTCACCGATATGTATAGCTTCTTGATTGATTTCGGTGAGCATCTGGACCAATCCCTGTCCCTTTATTATCTTGGTGGGTTTTATCTCTAAGTAATACTCCTGGATTTTTGAAACCGACTTTCCTCGGGTGCCCATATAGTCTTGTTGTGAAAAAACATACTTCACAGCTGGGTAAGGGACATAAGCCTTGATCTTATTATAACCGACATAATTCCTGAAATGCCTGAGGGACTTAACCAAAGCGTAATCCTTTTTTTCTGTGATGGTGTAGTTCAATTATGAATCTCTCAGGAATTTTCTCATAAAGGCCACGGGATGTTCGAAGTTGTCAGCATCCTTCTGCATCAATACCCCTGCAATGGTGTCCTGGGACGCAAATGAAAAAATGATGAAATCTTGTGAAAAATCATGACTGATCAAAACCAGGGCTTGAGAGATGGCATCCTTGATGTCTTCGAAATATCTGTTAGCTTCTTTTCCCCATATTAAGGTGACATCCTTCTTTAGTAGAGAACTTAAAGGTTTTATCCTTTCAACAAAGTTAGGCATGAACCTGCGGATGAAGTTGATTTTTCCAAGAAAGGACTGTAAGGCCTTTTTGTTAACTGGAGGATGAACATCTTTTATTGATTAGAATCGTTCAGGGTCAATGGAAACTCCCCCTGGTGAAGCCACGTGTCCCAACAACTTTCCTTCGTCAATCCCAAAAATAGACTTTTTAGGGTTCAGTGAGATGTCATACTCCCTGCATCATTCAAAAATAATTCTAAGGTGGGAGAGGTGATCTTTCCTTTCTTTAGACACCATAGTGAGGTCATATTGATAGATCTCTATGATCTTCTGTATGAGGTCCCTAAAGGCATAGTCCATTGCTCTTTGAAAAGTCACACCTGCATTCATAAGACCAAACGAAATTCTCAAGTACATGAATGTTCCACAGGGCGTAGTAAATGTAGTTTTGAGTTGATCCTACCTTTTGAGAAAAACTTGGTTGTATCCCAAGAATCCATCCAACATTGACATCATTCCTGCCCCTGTGACTTGTTGAAGTAGATGTTCCATGTTTGGAAGAGGATAATTGTCTTTCAATGACATCTGGTTGAGGTTGCGGAAATCAACACATAGGCGGATGTCACCATTCTTCTTCTGAACAACCACTAGATTTGACATACAAGAAGAATACCTGATCAAGGCTATGATACCTGCATCAACCATATTCTAGACTTCCTTTTGTATATGCCCTGCCAGCTTCGGGTTGATGTGTCTCATCTTTTGTCGAAAAGGGTTGGCTCCCTCAATCAAAGGTATAACATGATGGATAACTTCCCCTCTATAGGCCTTCAATTCATCGTAGTTCCAGGTAAAGGTATCCATGAATTCTCTGATGAGGTCAAGTATCGCCTTCCTCTCCTTTTCGGTAGTTCCTTTTCCTATCTTGACCGTTCTTGGATCCATCTCAGTACCAATGTTGAATTCCATGGCTTCTTTGGCCTGCTTGTTGGTTCTTTTCCCTTTGAAAGCATCATGTCGGTCAAAAATATTCTCCAGAGGAATACAACCTTTTGGCAAGGTGTTGTTTTGCAGGTTGATGACTTCCAAGCCCATGGAATCAGCCAGGAAATTTATTTGTGTATCTGTGAATTCTTTTCTATTCTCCATGAATCTGATAATCTGATCATCATCTTCGAAGACCTGCCAATGTTCCAAATTGTCGGGAATAGAAGGTCTAAAGAGGACCTCCATCTTGCACTGATCATGAAGAGGTCCTTCACACGGTTGCAATGTGGATGCAGAGACGGCAAGATCATATGCCACATGGTTTTCTTCTCGAGGAACAACTTCAAGTGATATCCTTTTGAAAGTCTTTGCAATATTTTGGGCTACATCTCGATACTTCTTTAATTTTTCATTCTTAGTTGCGAACCTCATCAGAACTTGTGAAACGATGAGGTCTGAATCACCCTTTAATTCTAGGATTGTAGCCCCTTTATCAATGGCCAGGTTGAGTCCAAAAATTAAAGCTTCATATTCAACAACATTGTTGGTGCAACTGAACTCCAATCTGTAAGAATGATAGAAAATCTCACCTGACGGGGCTGTCAAAACTATTCCTGCACCTACTCCCAGACCTAAGTGTGAACCATCAAATTCTAGTGTCCAGATTCCTTTTGTTTCCTCTACTGTGTCCATATCCAATTTTCCTTCTTGAACGAACCAATCACTCAGACTGTTGTTGATGCATAAAAGTTGATCATCTATTTCATTGGGGTCTTCAATTTCTGAGCCAACAAAAGGTTCACTGTGGATGGTATAATGTCCTCCTTCAGGATGAGGAATGATGGCCTCAGACTATTCTCTGTGAATGCTTCCACTCAAATGTGCAATAATCTCATCACAAATGATAATCCCAAATTTACTAATATCATCTACAACAAACACATTAATCCTGAAAGGAGCATTAGGGCAAGAGTCAAAAGCTACCTCGAGATCTTTAATGGCTCCCTTTACAAAATCGTCCTTGGTGTTAGTTCATGAGATTTTTAGGTCCAACTGTCGCATAACCTCTTCTGTCATTATGTTAGCTTTGGCTTCTGGGCGTAGAAGACAATTGTGGAGGAGAAGATCATTTATTCGGAGAGAGACATAAAAGGGTTTGAAATCACAATTCTTTGGAATTGGATCTCCCACTTGATTGATGAAGAGAGAAAAGTCTTGTACAGGATTTAGGTCCAAACCCTTGGATGCATCACAACCTTCATCCTCTAGATGGGTCTTCTTTAAAGGAGGCTCTTGGGAAGAGGCATTATTCTGAGAAAGGCTCCATTTCCTCTTGGTAGGAGCTAGTTCGACTTGAAGGACGCTTGGATTTTCAAGCTCCGGTATAGGTTCTTCACTTGGATCCCACAGTTCACAATTCATGTTTCTTTCTTCAATAAAGTCATCAAAATCAAGATTTCTTTCAATCTAAAAAGCCAATTCTTGTTCTTCCTCCAAGGTTGTTGGTGATCGGTCCTTGACTCTGAATTGTAAAGTTCCTTACAAAGAGGACAAGTTGTGACCAATGATATCTTTCTCTAAACCAACCTTTGATCACATCTTCTTGAGGGATAGATTAAACCTATCAGTAAACTCTCTTATACTTTCACAAGGTCCTTTGCAAATATCAGAGTACTGAGGAAAAAGATCTTGCGGATTTTCTTTGTCACACCACCTCACTCTAAAGGCCTTTTGCAGTTCTTCAACATTCTTTATGCCTTTTTCAGGGATTTGATCAACCCATCCCTTCGCTTTTTCCACAAGAGAGCTTGCAAAGAGTTTCATGAAAATGTCAGGGTGATCTTGACCATCCAGGTGAAAATCAAAGCTATCACAAAACCGGGTCCAATGTGAATTCCCAGAAATTTCCTTTCCCGAAAATAAAGGTAGCCAGGAATATGCATCTACAGGAACATCATGTTCTCCACCTTGGATATTGCTGAAGTCAAAGCAGTTATAACTCTTTGAGTCAAACCATTTATGAGGATTTGGATTGACAGGAGGCACAGGGTTTGTTGTAGTGGTGGTTGTGGTTACAACAGTGGGATTTGAATACATATTTCCACTACGAGTAATCATATTTAAAGGAAGTCTCTTTCCAAAAGTTGATTTGACAACAGGTGAGTTAGCAGGAGGCTTCCTTCTGAAAGCTAGAGGAGGGTTATTGAACCTCCTTCTGGTTTGTGGAGTCGCCAGATAGTTTCCCTGAAACTACCAAAGAAATAGAGGGAAAAGATAGTGGAGTCACCAGGTAAGCTTACAAGGCTTACCAAAGGTATGTCGTTGAGGAAAAAAGACTCAGTGTTCCCCGAAAATGGCACCAAAATGTTATTTCTCAGTTTGTAGGAAAGGTTTAAGTAGCTTGAAGTTAAGGCTCAAACTGGCATAACAGGAGCTTCCCCACCCACTGTCACCTCGATGGGGAGCTCTTTCTATTTAGGGTGGCTAATCCCAAGGGAGACGTCCCTAGTAATCTAGGGCGCTGAAGGAAAAGGGTCAAGGTTTCAAGGATCAAAGGTTAAGATAAGCCTTCCCTTCATAGATTACTGCCAAAATAATAGTCAAAGAAAATATATTCCACTGAATGGCACCTGTTTGTGAGACAAGGCATGTAATGACCCTTTTCCTATTACTGTAAATAATTTCATAATAATCTGAAACACTAGCTAAATTATGATTAATTATGATATAACCTTAAATTGATTACAAGTTATTAATTAATTATTTTGGATTATACTTAAGCTGAAATAT
>ML802323.1:45767-58013 GCA_009831015.1 Picea engelmannii
AAACTCCCTCTCTCACTGGTTTTCCCCTTGTGGGATTTTCCAAGGTCGTTGTTAGACCAAAAATCATTGTGTTATTTTTTTGAGTTATATGTGTTGCTGATATATTTTATTTCTGCATTAAACGATGTTTAGAATCCTCATGTTTCAGTTCTGAAAAAATTATTTTATGCTGAGTTAAATTGGTTGTCATAAAATTGCGTCTGGGCATTAAACATTGGCTGAAAAATCAGCGAGACTTGAAACTGGGTGGGTTCTGAAATTTTACATGGTATCAGAGTTGAGTTAAAGAGAAGCATAAATATTTCAGCAAGTCGAAAAATTGGGACAACAGTCACTTCACCGAACAAAACTTTGAATTTTTCATTTTCAGTAGAAAGGGGTCAATGGTTACAAGTTTGAGGGTTGATGATAGACTTGATGGGGCAACAAACTTTGGTGCTTGGAAAGAGAGGATGATCTTGTTGTTGCAAGAAAATGAGTTGTGGGACATTATTGAGAATTCTGCAACACATCTTGTGATTGTACCTACTGATGCTACTCTTCTTGTAGCCTACACTAAGAAGAGTATCAAGGCTAAGAGGATTATTCTTGATTCCATCAAGGACCATTTGATTCCTCACTTGACGGAGAAGAAAAATTCCTATGAGATGTGGGAGTCTTTGACGAAGTTGTACCAGAGTACAAATGAAAACCGGAAGATGGTTTTGAGAGAAAAATTGAAGAGCATTAAAATGACCGAGGATGAAAATGTGGTCACTTATATTACCAAGTTGAAACGGGTGAGAGATGATCTTGGACCTATGGGGGAGGCCATAGTTGACAGTGAGCTTGTGAGGACATCATTGAATGGAGTTTCCAAACAATCGATTGTTTTTGTTTAGGGAATTGTGGCTAGGGAGAAGCTTCCCAATTGGGAACGTCTTTGGGATGACCTTGTTTAGGAGGAGACCTGAAGAGGTTATGTACATGGAAGTTCATCTACAGGGCATGATGAGGACAATGTGGCTCTTGCTGCCAACAACAAGAAGAAATTCAAAAATGGTTCTATGAAAGGAAACAAACCGAAGGGTGGAGGGAAGAAGGACATGAGAAAAGTCAAGTGTTTTGCATGCCACAAGTTTGGGCACTATGAAGATCAGTGTCCAAACAAGAAGAAGAAACAAACAACAACTTCAAAAATGGTGGAGGATTTTACTGCCAAGTTTGATAAGGATTTTTCCTTAGTTGTGTGTCTTTCCACAAGGACCACTCATTCCGATATGTGGTATATTGAAAGTGGTGCCTCCATCCATATGACAGGGGTTCATGAGCACTTGACAGATCTTACTCAGATTGGTGATGTTGAGGTGGTGCTTGGAGATGACCGGGTGATCAAGGAAGTTGGTTGTGAGACTGTATCATTTTAGAGGGAGTCTTTGCCTCCCATGTTGTTGAGAGAGGTCCTATATGTTCTGGGCTTGAAGAATATCTTAGTTTCAGTTTCTGTTATTGAGGAGAGGGCCTATGAGGTGTTGTTCCATGATGGGAAGGTGCTCCTTTTCCCCAAGGGGTCTAGTATCACTTTGGCCAAAATGATTGGGACTAGACATGAGAATTTGTACAAGCCTATGTTCCATCCAACAAGAGAATTATTCCATTCTACCAGCAGCAGTGACCTATGTGAGCTATGGCACAAGAGGATGTCACATTTACACCATGGGGCTTTGAGGGTACTGAGGGAGATTGTGACTGGAGTTCCATATTTCAGTACAGGGCACCGGGAGTTGTGCAAGGGGTGTGCTTTGGGAAATTACACCAAGACTTCTTTTCCTAGCAGTGACAGTATATCAGCAGGCATCTTTGATATTATTCATTCAGATGTATGTGGCCCAATGTCTTCACATTGTTGACTGGTTGTTTATACTATGTTATATTCATTGATGACTTCTCACAAAAGTCTAGGATTTTCTTCATGAAGACCAAAGGACGAGTCTTCAGTCGGTTCCAAGAGTTCAAAGCTCTTGTGGAGAACTAGGCTGGGAAGAAAATCAGAGTTTTGAGGACAGACAATGGGGGTGAGTATACCTCCAAGGAGTTCATGGAATTTTGTGTAGGAGAGGGCATCAGGAGAGAGTTGAGTGTTCCTTACAACCCACAGCAGAATGGGGTTGCTGAGAGGAAGAACATGACTATAGTTGGGGCTGCGAGAGTCATGCTACATGATTAGGGGATGCCAATATTTCTTTGGGTTGAGGCATGCTACACTGCAGTTTATCTGCAGAACAGGAATCCACACAAGGCAGTGGGGAGCATGACTCTTGAGGAGGCTTTTTCTGGGAAGAAGCGTGAGGTGAGGCACTTTTAGATTTTTGGGTGCATCACATATTCACATGTCCCTTCTGAGAAGAGGAAAAAGCTAGAACACATGGCAGAGAGAGGGATCTTTGTTGGGTATACCGAGACTTCAAAGGATTTCTGTATATATATTTCTTCCTTGAGGAAGACAATTTTGAGGAGGGATGTGAGATTTGAGGAGGGCAGAGCCTTTAGGAAGTCATGAGGGACAGAGAGAGGTGAGCATTCATCACCTCAGATTTAGGTGAGTCTGCAATAGACTTTAGTGATGATTGGTCCACAGGTGACAGGGCCACAGATTTCGGTGACGACTGGTCCACAGGTGACGAGGCCATAGATTTCGGTGACCATTGGTCAATAGGTGACGACTGGTCCATAGGTGACTAGGCCACAGGTTAAAGATAATTAAAAAGTACCTAGGCAAGTGTTTATCATCACCTAGGTGCCTAAGGGGTGAGAAAGTGCCTAATGTGGACCCTAGTCATTTAATTTGTGAGAGACAAATTAAAAGGTGACCTTTTTAGATTTAGGGAAAGTGGGTGAATAAAGTGATTTTATCTCCACCATTGATCTCAACTAATCTCAACCGTTAGATGAGATGACTATTGAGATTCCCTCATGAGGCTGATTAGGGTAGGAGGGCGCACCCATTCTTGCATAGATGAAACATTTTTGAGAGAGCAAGAGAAGAAAATTCGGGTTTGAGAAAGAGGCCATTTTTGCAAAGCTAGGGCACAAATTCCAAGGCTGAAAACTAGCATGCATTCCAAGGAAGAAGGTACAACATTAATCACAGGTCGTACAGTATGGATTTTAGGAGTCCGTACAACTTTATGTTGGCATAGAAATCGAGGAAGAGGTGTAACATTAAATACAAGCCCTACAATACGGATTTTAGTAGTCCGTACGACTGAATTTTTTGGCACAAAAATCGAGTAAGGTATAGCCAGCTGACACAGGCCGTACCGTATGGATTTTGACTATCCGTACAGTCGATTTGCTGCACAAAAATTGAGGAGAATTTTTGTGTGTGTTTTATGGGAGTTTAGCACGGTTTTCAAGGAGGTCATATAATCATTTATTACCTAGAAAAGTGTTGTTGTTGTTGGCATGCATTTTGAGGCATCTGTACAGCAAGTAAGAGGCACAAATATTGAGGAGCAGACTTGCACTTTGGTGCAGAAAATTATGGCATGAATTTTGAGGAGTTTGGCTCAAACTTTGTGTGAAGACTTGGCATGGTTTTTGAGATAAGTTTTTCATTAAATTTTTGAAGATAAATATGTTGTAAAAGAATTTCTCTGAAGCTCTAAAATAATAAAAAGTCGCTCTCTCATTGGCTTTCCCCTTGTGGGTTTTTCCAGGGCCGTTGTTAGACAAAAAATCATTGTGTTATTTTTTTGAGTTATATTTGTTGCTGATATATTTTATTTTTGCGTTAAACGATGTTCATAATCCTCATGTTTTAGTTATGAAAAATTTATTTTATGTTGAGTTTAATTGACTATCACAAAACTAGGTTTGGGCATTAAACATTGGCTAAAAAATCAGTGAGACTTGAAACTGGGTGGGGTCTGAAATTTTACAGAAGATACATGTCGACACCTGGAAAGGAGCATTGGAAAACTATCAAGAGAGTATTCAGGTATTTTTTTGGCACAAAAGACTATGTTATATGCTACCAATGGAAACCTGGAGATGAAAGTGAATTAAATGTACATGGCTTTGTCGACATTGACTAGGCTAGAGATTTGGATCGAAGAAGGTCGACCAGTGGATATGTGTTCAATATGTTCGGTGGAGAAATCATTTGGATGAGTAAGGGACAGACGGTCGTAGCCTTTTCAACAACAGAAGTTGAATACATGGAAACCACTTATGGAAGCAAAGAAGTAGTACAGTTGCAACGTTTGTGTTCAAAAATCGGGTTTGAGCAGAAATATATGAAGATGAATTGTGATAATCAAAGTGCAATATTTTTGGCAAAAAACCCATCTTTTCATTCCAAGACTAAGCATTTTAATGTACAATACCATTTCATGAGAGACATGGTGAAAAGTAACAAGGAGTTATTAGAGAAAGTAGACACTATGGAAAACATAGCAGACTCTTTGACCAAGTTTGTGAGTGTTGTGAAGTTCTCTTGGGGTAGAGAGGAAATGGGTATTGCTAACTTGGGTCTATGAATGAGAGTTCAAGAATCTCCTAGTTTTAGCAAAAAAGAAAACAAGTGCCAGAATGTTGGGTTGTTGTATTCTTTGTAGTGAAAGTTGAGTCGAGGTGGATCAGCTCATAGTGAAAGTTGAAGGTCGAAGTGATCAAACAGACAAGTAGAAGTCGAAAGGGATATACAACAAGTCGAAAAGGTCAATCGATAAGAGGATGACAGATGATCATGTGGAAACAGACTGAAGACCGAATGTAGGTTGACTAGTAGCCGACTTATAACACGACCTGGGATTCAACTGTAACAAAATATCAAGATTCACGGTATTTGTAGCCAATGATCTGCGTGGATCTGTAACTATTTTTGGGCACCTTTCTTTAGTGTTTTTCCTACTGTAAAACCTATAAATAAAGCATGTTGTAATCGTATTAATAGTTGATGATGTAATGGTTTTCATGCTAATCTTTAGTAGAAGTTTGTTGGTCATGCAAATGTAAGTTGAATTAGCTACAAGGTTGTCCTTGTGTAAAGCAAGAGTGTATAATGTTGATTTTGTCTTAGGTGTAGACCAAGGTTAAACATGTAACCTTTTATTTTAAATGAATGAGACAACAAGAGAGAAAGACTCTCAAAGAATGTTGGTTTTCCCATTTTGGTTTCTAGGGTAAAATCTCTGTGTAGTGTGTGTTTGCTTTGTCATTTGTTTTATAGCTTAAATCTTTCTTCCTCTCTTTTGTTAGGTTTAGCGTGGAAGCACAATTTCCTAACACAACCATGGTCAATTAAATTCAACCATAGTAGACCATGGTTGACCCAAGTCAATCATAGTCAACCATAAACAACCATGGTCACTCAAAGTCAAACATGATTAAATATAACCAAACATGGTCAACCATAGTCAAAGGTCATTAACCATGGTCAACCGTGTTAAAATATCATAGATATTTTAATAATTATTATATTGAAATTTTACTTCACAAATCTATTAATCTTCCCCACTCAAGTTAAGTTGACTCTCAAATAGCATAATCACATAATTAAAAGTGATTGATATACATAAATCAACACAATTTTCCAACATTTTTGAATATATTTGTAATAATATTTATATTTTTTAAACCTACCATAATGGTTTAATGGTTCTCTATGGTGTAACACAATGAATTCATGGGTGAAATAGAATGAATTCAATAATAGTAAGAGACTCATGGCATGCAATGAAACTCCTCGTGAATGTAAAAGGTAAGTCTATTTTAATTTTTAAAACAGAGATTAATCAACCAGACATATCTCTCGTATACCTCTAAATATGGTTTATACCTTAAACTTTGCAATTTAATATTTATATTTTAAAAAATTTAATGAGGCAGATGTCTCGGTTATGTCTTAATATTGTTTCTGGATTGAACTTTCGAATTTAATATTTATACATTGAACTTTGCAATTTATTATTTATATGTTAAAAAGTGGACAATGAATTTAATAATAGTGATATGTGTTTCGACTAAATCAATTCAATATTAATAATGGACCCATGGCATGTGGCATGTGATGAAGGTCAGTAATCCCAAGATTCATGGCAGAATTTAAGGAAATAAATTATAATTATATTATTTTCACAATAAATACACAAATATCATTTTTATTTCATAATAAATATTTAATATGTATAAGAGATATTTTATATTGTTTTAAGCATAATTTTTTTTTTAAATAATAATAATAATGAACAATTCATGTCATGTTTAAGTGGATTTTTATTTTCAAAATTTGTTTTAAGCATAAAAACAAAATTTGAAAATAATAATAATAATAGAGTACAATTCATGTTTAAGTGGATTTTATTTGGGTGTTTATTAAAGTTGGTGGGTTATTTGGGTCATGGTTTAGTGTTTAATAGTAAGAATTTTTTATCATTAGGATCATTGTTTAAGGCTTAATGGAGGGGAGTTTTTTATCACTGATCCATGTTAGATTCTAAGTTGGGATACTTAGCTTGACATATTTGAGAAGTGATTTGCTAAATCTTCAACTCCAACAAAAAAAAAATAATAGATGTTATTGTTAAAAAAAAAAGTTGGTGGATCATAATTTATATATCTAAAAGTGATTTGTTAAATATCCAATTTCAACCAAAGTGTTTTCTCTTTAAAGAGTTATAAGTCCAAATCCAAAGGGGTAGGGTATGTACATCTCTGTAGATTTTACCAATTAAATGATTGGGTGAAAAAAGTCCCTTGTTTCACAAACAAAGAAGTTTGATGTCACTTTAACTTTAACTTAAAAATAAATTATTATTATTTAAAAAATTGAGTAAATTAAACTGAAATGTTATCCTGATTTTGTGAAACCAATTTGATGTCACTTTAACGTTAACTTAAAAATAAATTATTATTATTTAAAAAATTGAGTAAATTAAACTGAAATGTTATCCTGATTTTGTGAATCACATTGGAGAGTGCGAGATTCTTGTTTTCTTTGTCACTTGTTTTCTTTGTCACTGAGATAGATTACCAGAAAGCCCACACACATGCATAAAACTTGGATGCATGCTTCACAGAATCGCTTCCAACTGTACTCATTGACCTAATAATTTGGTGGAAGAAGAACTGGACATGTATCACCCTGGCTAGCTTCTATCCCACAGCCAAAGCTTCCCCTTCATGGGGATTGAAACCAGAAAGAGCAACTACAGAGGTGGACTCTCTCACAAATATCTCCTGTCACGACTTGCATTCATGTGCCATGAGCTGCAGTGCAGTAAAAATGAAACCCAGCTCTATTTCTTCTGTAATTTGTATCACAGGCCTGATCATGCTGCTCTTCGCAAATCTTTTCCGCTACAAATCTTTCATAGTTAATCCTTCACCATCCACTGTACTCGATTCGAGCTCTAATTCAATCTTCAATCACGTGGAATGTTTGCCCAACAGTTTCCTCGGAATTATCACAGCATTCAGGAGGCCGCAAAGCTCTGATCGTGATGTTGAAATCAAGCTGGAGGCGGAGGTTCCATGGCCAATCTTTCACTATCCTTCAGAATATGGAGCGGAGAAATATTTGCAGAGGAGAGCTACAGCCATAGCGAATCGGTCTTGCAACCTATATTCTCAGTTTTCAGGTAGTATATTCTCGATCCGATCGGCTAATCAGCATAGTTTTATGCAAAAATAACAACCCAAAACTCAGTTTCTCTGTTAATGGCAGCCTCGGATGTTGTCCAGAAGATTCAGCAAGAGGTGTTAATCGACAAATCTGCTCTTAAATTCATGAAAGATCATGGGAAACCCAATTCAGTGTCAATGCCGGTGACCTTCGGAGGAAATCTGGATGTGAATGAAAGGAAAAAGTATTTTAATTATTCCGAAGGAATGGAATTGCCCTGCGGTTTTGCCAATCACCGCAGCACTGGGTTCGTTTTACATGAGGAAGACCAAAAGGCCGCGGAGCTGTGCAGGGGTTTGGTGGTCATTTCAGCTATATTTGGAGCCTACGATAGGATAAGGCAACCCATGCATGTAAGGAAAATCACAGCAGAAAACGTTTGTTTCTTCATGTTTATGGACAACGCAACTCTCACAGAGCTTGCTAGGTACCAGATCAAGCCGGATGAGTCTCACAGAATTGGAATTTGGCGCATAGTTATCGTCAGAGAGTTGCCATACAAGGAATCTGTAATGAACGGCCTCATACCCAAATATCTTCCCCACAGGCTTTTCCCAAACTGTGTATACAGCATTTGGACAGACGCCAAGCTGCAGCTTGTTGTTGATCCCTTGTTAGCTTTGAAAAATCTCCTTATAAATCAGAACGCTGATATTTCTATGTCCAAGCATCCTTACAATACTCATACCATGGAGGAAGCCAGTTTTACAGTCAGATGGGGAAAGTGGAGTAAAGAAGCTGTGAGAGATCAAATGGACCATTACTGTGCCGATGGTTTGCAGCCATGGAGCTCTGAAAAGTTTCCCTACAGCAGTGGTATGAGAGCTCAGATTTGTTAATTTTTGGCCTTGATTTCAGAAATTTTACATGAGATTTGATGTTTGATCACTGTAACTGATTTTGCACATGTTATTGTTGACATGACAGATGTGCCAGATACTGCATTAATACTGAGAAAGCACAACCTTCCAACGAATCTATTTTCCTGCCTTTTGTTCAATGAATTACAGGTCTTCAATTCTCGGGATCAGTTGGCATTTGCTTATGTTAGAGATATGATGAGCCCAAAAGTGAGTATTCACATGTTCGATGTAAAGATTTTCAATACAATCACAAACGAATATCGACACTCCCACAAAATCAATGGGAACAATTTCAAGGAGCCTGCTTTGAACCAGAAAATTTCATTGGGATACGATATTACTGCCTGCAAATCGTATTTGGATAGGATGTGGAGTTAAAAATATTTTTATTATAGTAATTTATTGGAAACTGCATGGAAGATTCTATGCTGATAATGGTGGACGACAATTAATATTAATATGGAGTAAACTAACTTGGTGGACAGTAGTTCCTAGAACTTCCGTCAGGTAGTTGTCCAACCGTTGAAGTAACCGTATTAACTTTGGAGTAAATAGATCAGTTTTTCAGGCAAAATAAAATGGGCTTGAATCAGGTCAGGTCAGATTTTCAAGGTAGTTTGAGTTTTGTATGGATCAAAGTTCCATGCATTTCAGAACCTTACCTTAGGGTTTTTGCCCCATTTTAAACCAACCTAAATGCTTAGAAAATCAATCAGAATTCTAAATTAAATCGCATCAACAAAAACCTACTGAAAAAAATGTAACTGGGAAAGAAAAATTGCTCCAGAATTAACCCACTCTATTACAGATTGCTGAAACTACCATGTTTTATGTTTTATTCTGTAAATAGAGAATGAAGTAGCCAAAATTGAGTGATCTACTAACATATATAACCAACCAATGATGACATTGAATCTTATTATTGTGAAATTTATGCCAGAAAGGTGAAATAGGTGACTGATTTACTCTGTAATAATTGAAATCATTTTTCTCTGCCATCGGCGAGATAAATGACAGGCTGCATCCATATGCACTGAATTGTGTTTAATGAAAATGGTGGAGATTGAATTGCTTTGCCATGATGTGAGTTTATGATGTGAGTTTAAGTTGTGATTCTTGTTACAATGAATGAAACCATTATCTCCAGGCAGTAAGAAGAGATATCAGGAAATATAATGAAATTTACTGTGCAAGCCGGTTATAATAATTCGGGGCACACCATAATAATTCCGGGTATATCATAAATAGTTTTTATGCAATTTGGAATACAATTTTTGCTTGTGAAAATATCGCATTGAGAGGCCCAGATCTCAAGGAGTATTTGGAGATTCCATGATCTATCATTTGCACTATCAAATTCAAATCGAATATTGGAGGGGTCTTACTGCAAAATCTAGTGCCCAGGATTGAGCATCTAGCCTCCCAGTTTGACCATGTTATTTTTTTTCATATTAGAAGAGTATTTTTTTTCATATTAGAAGAGTATTGAAAGGGGAAACTGATCCTTAACTAAGTTAGTATCTTTCTTTAATGTCCAACAAAAGATCCAAAATGGGGAGAGCTTTTTCTTTCAAGATATGTACACCTCAGTAGACTTTACTAATGAAATTGTTGTGTGAAAAGATCTTTTATATCACAAATAAGGAGGTCCCTTGTACCACAAATAAAAGAATCTGATACTAACAAACTACGCATGCTCCGAAAGAATAAATGGGATGGGTTCTCACATGGTTACACACTGATATAAGGTGGCGGAGGGCCGGTGGGAGCATGCAAACAAACCTGCACTTAATTTCACAAAGGAATAGGATGGTTGATAAATTGCAGATTGTAAATCAGGGGGATGAATTTGGGATCATTTGAGTTGGGATTGGGAGACTGCTCTGAGTCTTCGAGGTCTAGTTGAGGTTGATGGGTGTTAGAGAGCATTTTCTGCATTAGTCAAGGAAATGGCTAGTTTTTTGTGAGAGCTCTTGCCCGTGGTAATGGTCCAAGGGAGCAGAGGAAATGATGAACTGATCAGGGGATCAAATTTTGCTCAATTTTCAAAGTTCTCGGAATGCGACGAAAACAGTGTCATTGCGTCCGTCTCGTCTTCCTGATTCCGGCGGTATATTTACTTTCTCAAACGGAGTCCGTATGGAGAAGATATCGCGATCTGTTCGCCAAGGCAAACATGGAAAATTTTTGGGTTCTCACTGTACCTGTCCGTACAGTCTGTACGGTGACGTGGCAGGTAGATGACGTGGCGAGTTTTCATTGGTTGATGATTACCGAATCAGGGAAGGACAGGTGTCATTGGTGGTCAATGCTGTGAGGACACGTGGCCCAATCAATTGGCGCCACGTGTCACTCGTTGGTTGGTTGACATGTTTATGCAAAACTAATGGAGGCCGCGGGGTTCGACCCCCGGACCTTCCATAGCACAAACCTTTACAATTCTACGCTAACCGTTATGTCGCCCATTGTTCCTTGTCACATTGTTCAACGCAATTCTATTTGAATTTGAATATTGTGTTAAATAGAAAGGGGGGCGGGTCGGGGCATAGCCCCGACCCGTGGTTCCATTCCACACCATATAACCATGTTATAACAAATATGCGCGCGGATATATATATATATATATGTAACATAGTTTGTAACCGTGTGTTTTAAAGTGGCGCGGTTATAACATATGCGCATGGGTTTTAAAATAGACCACGGTTCTTTTATATATTGCATGTGACCCCGAGTTGGCGCGCGGGAGTCGGTTGACATGGTTTCAAACGTTTTAACCACCATTTGCCAACGCGCAAGGTCACATGGCCATATGCCCAAGTGCCGAGGCGGTTAGGGGCTGGAGGCGCCTTAACCGTCCTACGGTTTGCACCGTTGACGCGGTTGTGCCCGGTGCTGGGTTTTTATGCTTAAAATAGCATGTGAGCTAGGTTTGTTCAAAGGGGGTGTGAATTGTAGAACCAGAGACAACAAGCTTGAAGAGGGAGACTTCCAGGAGGCCTAACTTCTTCATTTTTCGACCGATTGAGGTGCCAAAAGAGCCCAGACAGGGGTTTTGGGATGCTGGGAAGCCATTGGAGCAATTGGTTTGTCAGTTTGAGCATTGTAAGACATGTTTTTTAAGCACTTTTTGAGCAAATGATAATAATGATCCATTGGAAGCTGGACCAGGAGATGTAGCCCATAAGAGGGGTGAACTGCTTTATCAATTGCTGTGCACATGTGTCTATGTTCAATGTTTATGCTGATGTCTATGTGTATTTTGCATAAGTAATCCTTAATTTATGTGTTGCAAATTGATCATGTTGCTTTAAACACATAACATTTCACTTGCAATAATTATTCAAGTTTTTTTCAAGTCTTCTTCAATTTTAGATCAAGTTGGTATCAGAGCACTGGTTTTGAAGACTTGATTGTTTGCAAGTTTTATTTCTGATGCTCACAAGGTTGAAACTCACAAGAGGAGAAGGTCAACTTGTGGAGCCAAGTTCTTATCCGACAAGGAGGAAGCAGTTTCATTCACCGCAAGTTGTAGAGAGACATTCACCAAGCATGGCTAGTACAGAAGGTCATGAATGTGTTCCGAATGAAGAAGAAGACTTCAGGCAGACTATCATACAGTTGAGAGATATGATGAAGGTCATGATAGAACAGAACATGATGTCGCAGGGTGAAGGCTCTAACCCTTCAATGCATAAGGGAGGCGGTGGTGACAAGACT